>JAMPIV010000761.1:0-202200 GCA_024509875.1 Oreohelix idahoensis
GTGAACCTTTCCCATATTATTTCCACGAGAAACAAACACTTGAAGTCATGATGACAAACAACCACCTAGCTTGAAAAAGCCAGTATTACCTCATAGTACTACATCACAACTTACACACATATTGTAACAATAATAATATATGTCAATACAAAGATCCTATCTATAAATTGTGTGGTTCACTTTGTAGTTGAATCAGGATATCTATTATTGACAGGAATTAATACATATTTTTAAAAGTTACCCTTGACTTATTAAGATAGCCTTATAGAGTGTTCTATGTTTGTGAGTGTCACAGTGTTGTAAAGTATTGTGGATTAAATTAAATTGTTTATCTGTCTGTTGGTTGTTGTGAACACACACTTCATCATTATTGTGGTAAAGTGGGATGATATAAATATTTATAGGGACTTAGTGTACTGACTGAGATCAGCTGTGAAGGTATCTGTATCTAATAAGTGTGGTGTATTACAGATGACCTTACTTGCTACCACATTTATACCTCAGTCAGAATTATTCTGGAATATTGTGATGACTACGTTGAATGTCTAGGGTTATGATAATGATGAAGTGTAAGTCACAACAACAACAGACAGATAAACAATTTAATTTATTCCACAACCTTTACTACACTGTGACACTCACACACATATAACACTCTATAAGACTATCTTAAATGAGTCAAGTGTTAAAGTTTAAAAATATATGTATTAATTCCTTTCAATAACAGATATCCTGATTCAACTACACAGTGAACCAGGAATCACAATCAAATGTAATTACACGTTGTATGTACACAATTTATCGATATGATCTTTGTATTGACATATGTTATTATTATTATTCTATGTGTGTAAGTTGTGAAGTAGTACTATGAGGTAATACTGGCTTGTTCAAGCTTGGTTGTTGTTTTTCATCATGACTTCAAGGGTTTGCTTATGGTGAAAATAGTATTGGGAAAAGTTCAGAGTTCCTGTCATTTGAAGCTATTTATTGTCATAGGATTGAGCTGCTCTGGCCACAGAATCTTATCTTCTGTGATGGCGGCAGGAAACAGTCTCCTCTGCTCGCTTGCTTCACTGTGTTCTTGAGACACCTCACTGGTCGCTATCTGGACCAAGGGGTATGCTATCAGCCTCTGGATTCAGCAAAACTCCGACCAGGTGCTGCTTCAATAAGTTAGGACCACGGTCCCTGAAACAAGAAGGTTGTACCTCCTACTTCAGAACTAATTTATAATCTATTTCCACACTGAACACAATACATAACAAACACTGAGTTCAGAGCGGTAGGCCAACTGCTAGCTTCATCTGAAACAATTTACACCAGTATTCTTCTCCCTAATGGTTACTACGCCTCTGCAATTCCAGCATTATTTCCTTCTAGTCAATAAGATAGGTGTCTGTGTACTATTTGGCGATCCCATGCAGATATACTTCTCTCCGACAAGTTTTGTTCAGGTTGGAGCAATATCTAGGCTTTGCCTCATGTTTGCCACTGAACCACACACATATACAGACATAAATTATCAATTCACATTCAATTTTCATCAAAAGATATCAAATATGTCAATCTTACCACAATTCATGGAAATAATAAACAAATACGTTGACTGGCGATGAATAATGGCACAAATTCCGATCTGCCTCTGTCCCAGGCTTTTATTTAGAACAATATGAGCTGGATCTCAACACACTGTTTCTTAGTAAGTTTATTTTAAAATGTGGCACTGAACAGACGCTCCTAATTGACTATATTAACTGGTCTAGCCAATAGGACCATGTTTACGAAAGCTTTTGAAAAAATTTACCCCTCCTACGTTTCCCCTAACAACCAAATTTAGTATTTGCAGTCCGACTAATCGTGTTTCGTCTTACATATACTTCCCGCCAATCAAATCGGATTTAACATGGTGGCCTATTTCCCGTAAAATGGTGGTTTCAAAACATGCCACTGTGCGATTATGATTTGGTGCTGTCAGACATCCTCACTATTTTCTTTTGGCTATAAATTGTTCATTCCTAGACTATTTGCGTAACACTTAACATATTCTTTGTCAGCAAGTCCTAAGGAACCCAAATATATAAATTTAATGGAGCTAAGTGGCTGCGTTCAAAATATGCATTTTCTTCTACCTCCCGTTCACTTCGATACGATGTGGTGTCTCGGTACTGTCAGGCTTTCAGACATAAAACAGTATAATGTCATGTTTACTAATAAGCATTAAACAGGTTTTTTAAATCTAACCCTCGTATTGGTAGTGTTTTTTATCACTGTCTATTTGAAAAAAAAGTTAGTGCTTCATGCCTTACGCTTGGGGTAGCATTAATTTTATATCGCGAGACGCGTGTTAGTGTTGCAGGAGTTCCTCCGTTCAGCCCTCTCTCTCTCTACCCTAAGTTCATCTGTCTTTTCATTACGCAATGTATAAAATGAAATTAATGCTAGTATTAATCTAGGTCATTAATCAGCTTGCGTATCTCAAGGTTTTCTAAGAAATACAGTACTAGTTTTATTTGTAGAACGCGTGTATTGATGCAGTAGGCTTTACTATCAAATGTGAAAGCGTTACAATATGCAGACGAAGTAGAAAAAGGGGAATTTTTGTAAACCATTGTGACAGCACTGGTCTTTTACCATTCTTCTTTCCTTTTATTGTATTAATTCGTTAGGCTTTACATTTACTTTTTAATTTATATATGTGGATTTAGAATATTTCACGACAAATTCTCCCCACTTAAAACAGACGTTATACGTCAGTCTATAATTCTATATACACATAGAGAAATTTATGTCTGTGCCTGGTGATTTCTTTGATTTTCATCGCACGGCTGGCGGCTTAGAAAATCTGCATCAACGTTTCTCTGATTTTATTTTGATCATGGATTAATGCAGGTGGGTCAATTCAAAGTAAGCACTACTGACGAAGGTTGCCTCAGACCTCTGCAATCCAAGAATCCATTTCAGTTATATTACTGAACAGCGGCAAGTGTTACTGCTTGTCTTATTGCTGCTTAGCAATCATTATTAACCATTTCTCTTCTCTGAGTCTGCTCAACGACATGTCCCGAGAATATTAGATGTTCCTCAATTTGTACGTTATGAGGAGTTGATCTATATGGTGATATCTGAGTTGTGTAGGGGATCCAATAATGTCCTGATCAGCCTTAATAAACACTCGGACTATCCTCAATTCAAAAAGGCAACAATGGAGACACTCTGCTCCTCCGAAATGTTCACAGCCAACAATTGGTCTGATCTCAGGCGTGATTGAATGTGGAAACACCCTTCTAATAATATATTTATAATGTTCTATAATGTGCCACTCAAATGGAGGCCATATTCACCAACTATAGTTCCGCCTACCGACAATCTGGTGAATTTAGATAATATGTGGGGAAATGAGTTTCTGCATCAGAAATCAATTCGCCCTTAGCATTGCTATAAGATGTGTGGGTTATCTCCATCCAGGGTCCGATCACTACTTCCCCTTGGACGGTGTGGGGTCGGGTGACTACCAATGTCACCAGTGCCCTTTTAATGCTAAGTTAATAGCCATATTGTGAAGCGCTGTGAGCATTTTCCGAATTGCTCACTCGTCCACTGCCCACTGTTCTTCTGTTAACAATTTGTTTCGGTTTTAACTTAGGCGGATCATCTTCAATGTCAATGTCAGCCAGCTCCCTAACTGCGGCTTCAAACTGTTCCTGGGTTGACTGGTCTGACTTTCTATTTTCTCTGGATGCCCTTCTCAGAGTTGCGAATCTAAATATTTTGGGTGAACACTGTTGGGGGGAAGGTGGATACCTATCCTCTATGTCAACCTTATTATTGTTATCTTCCTTGTTATTGTTAGGCCCATATGTTTCAGAATGCTTGGCTGGCATCTGATTATGATTTTCCCAACTTGGGGACTGTACCTTGCTACATTTTTCACAGGCCCCCACAAATTGTACAATATCAGCAGCTACTTGGGGCCAGTAGAATTTTTCTGATGTCCTTTGACGGGTAGTCCCATTTCTCTGGTGTCCACCGTCTGGTACAACATGAGCTTGTGCCATCACTTTTTCCCTGTAGGGGGTTGGCAATACCAATTGTCACTGTTCTTTGGATCCTGCTCTAGCTTTCCTGAAGAGCAGTCCCTCCTTTAAATAAAATTGTCCTTTCTTAGGGTGTGCATGGCTTGTTGGCAATTTACCAAAGCAAGGTTTTAATGTTTTATCTTTTGCCTGGGCCTTTCTCATCTGCTTATGAGAATAAACTAGTGGTGGTTCCTCCTCCGTTCTACTAGGGGTCGACCTGACCTGAAGCGTGGCCATTACCACAGGTTTTACAGGGCTTCCTAGAAAAACATATTTGCTTCCTAACACCAGCGGGTAATTAGGGTCGTCACACACGGCTGCTCTAATCACTCCTTCCACGTACCTTGTCTCTACATTGATCTCGGCTACGGGAAGTGTCATGGTGGATATTCCCTTTATGGCCCCTTGTATCTCCACTTTCTCTGTGGTATACTGTTCAGGGTGCACTAGGGTTGCACTCACAACTGAGTCATATTCTAAACCTGAATCGTAAAGGCACCTAGCCTTGGCACCATTACATGTCACTTCTTCAAAGATGGGGGGATGTTGAAGATTTATATGATTCTGTCAGTTTCTTCTTCCCCTTGTCCACTGTTATCATGCATGCCGCGTGATATGGAGGAACTTTCCTACCACATTCACTAGTATTATGATTATGCATCCTGCATATTTGACAATATTTTCCTTCCTGTCTGAAGGGTTTCCTGTTATCATATTTCCTTTCATTGAATTGTGGGGTTTTATTTTTATTATCATAACGTGGCCTATCAAACTGGTGCTTACCTTTGTTTTGATCTCTATGATCAAATTCATTAAAGTTTTGTGGTGCCTGATAATTGTCTACCTGCCTCTTCTTATTACCTGTTACCTCTGCTTGAGCTGCTTGATATCTTTCAGCAACATTCAGTAACTCACCCAGTCTCTCTGCACCTTGTTCCATGAGAAACTTTCTCAGGTCTGGAGCCATGGATTCTCTTAATTGTTCTATAAGGATCATTTCCTTAAGATCTTGGGTTTTCCCCAGAGAAGTCCATTTCTCCAAGTATGTCTCTAACCGTGCAGAGAACTGGTGATAGGTTTCACCTGACAGTAGTTTAGCATTCCTAAATTTTTTCCTATAAAATTCTCCATTCTTTTCATATCTTAACAAAAGAGCCTGCTTTAGCATGTCAGAATTTTCTTGCTCATTTTGGCGAAAACTTCATAAGCCGTACCACGAAGTCCTTGAGATAACTTTAAGCTCCACCTTTCTCTCTCTAACCCATACGTGGTAGCTAATAGTTCATATCTATTTAGATAGCTCTCGATATCATCGTCTTTCTCAACAAAATGATCTAAATGAAAGTTCATAGCTGAGGTTGAGGCTCCCTGACTAGCAGTAGCATCGGAGGTAAAGGGACTGGCACCATTTTCAGGAGCATGGCCTTGAAACTCAAACTCCCTTAGTCGTAACTCATGTTCCCTTTGTAATCTCTTCTCCTCCTTTTCTGCTTCCCTCTCTGCAGCCAATCGCTTGTCTTCCCTTTCGGCAGTCAATCTTTTGTCTTCTCTTTCTGCCTCCAATTTCTTAGTCTCAGCCTCAATCTGCAACCTCTTAATTTCTTTTTCAGCCTCTATTCTCTTATCTTCGGCCAATCTTTCAGATTCTAATTTTCTTTCGGCCTCTTTTTCTAATCTTCTTTCTTCACGTTCAATATATTTGTCACATTCCGTAGTGACATAGGCAATCATAACTTCCCCGTCCATTCCTAACTCTTTAGCAGTCTGCACAGCAGCAGATCGAAATTTGGCCAGGTCCGCCATTTTCTAACAGGTAAATGTAAACAATATCTAACTAAACAATTCAGTCTCTACTAAATATCTAAGGACAACCACAGGCACTGAGTAATTTTAATTATGTGGATTTTTTAAATAGATTAATTGATTAATTTATTTATGATATTTTGTATTGGGTTATGATAAGATAAAAATAAGACCTTAATTTAAGGTTAAAAATAATTATTTTAGAGAATATATTAAAATTTTAATAAAAATTTTAGAATAAAATAAAATAATATAAAGATTAATAATTTTTATTTATTTAAATAATTTATATTATTATGATTATTGATTATATTGTGATGACTACGTTGAATGTCTATGGTTATTTTTAAATGTTTTTATTTTTTAAGATATAAAGATTTTGTTTTTAATTTTTTTATTTAAAACATTAATATTTAAGGGTTTTGGGTTACAGAAAGTAATTTTTAAAAAAATTTAATTTATAATTTAATTTTTTTTTTTTAGTGTTTTTGTTATTTACAGTGGGTTGATAATTTTAATTAAATAATTTTAAATAATTTTTTAAATATTATTAAAATTTATTATATTATTATTTATATTATTATTTATTATATAAATTTATATTAAAATGTATTTTTTTATTTCTATTTAAATTTTTTATATATATTATAAATTTTTAGTTTCTTAAGAATATGTATATCTATAAGTTTAAATTTGTTTAGATTTTAAATTAATTTATATTGTATTATTATATATATTCAATAATAGATTTTATTTTTATTATTTGGGTGGGCGGGTTTAAAACATTATTTATGAAGCTAGAGAATCCAGGAATGGTAATATTGTTTTTTTATTATTTTCAATTTTAATCAAATTATTTTTATTTTTGGTGTTAAAATGGGTAAAAAATTTTGGTAAAAAGAATCTTAAAATTTTAATTATTATTTTTATTTATTTTTGTTGTTTTTTTTTTAATTATGTTTATATGTATTTATTAAATATGAGTTGATTATTTATTTTATTTTTTATATTAAATATTTATTATTTTTTGAAATTTTTTTCAATTTGTTCTTTTTTTTTTATTTTTTTTTTTTTTATTTTTTTTTTTTTTTTTATTTTTTTTGTATATCCCGTATGTTTTTTTTTTTTGGTTTTTTTATTTTTGTTTTTTTATTTTTTAATTTTTTTAATAAGCGTTATGATATTTATTTTTTTTAATTTTATTTTTGACTTTAACAATTTGAATAAATTGGTGATTTATATTTTATTAAATGTTATTATATTTTTTTGATTATTATTTTATTTGACGCAGGCAGTTATTTTTTTTTTTTAATTTGTATTAGATATGGGGAGAAGATTTAATAATTATAATTTATTATGTATGGGAGTTTCTTTATAGTCCCATATTGACTTGTTATATGTGTATAATTTTTATAGATTCCTAGAATATTATGATTTTATTAATGTTAAGATTATAACCCTATTTATTTTTTTTTGTTTTGTATTGAGCTAGGAACAGGTGTTTCATTATAAAGTATATTATTTGTGTACGTAGCGTCAATGATTACTCCCCATAACATATTATTTGGAACTGAGGGGTATAGCAAATCAATATTTTAGGACACCCATTGTTGTTATCTCCCTATATTAATTTAGTTTACTTTATTTAATTATACAATTTATATTGTTAACCTAATTTTTAGTAAATTAAAAAAAACCAAACAAAAAAATTTTGGTTTTAGGGGAAGCTTAAAAAAACCTAAAAATTGATTTATATTTTAAATTTTAAATTAGCATTTTTAACACTATAAAGTGTGGATAGAAAATTTGTGGTTTAGAATATTAATTTGGTATATAGTGTTAAAAATTCAATATATTGTGTGATTTATTTTTATTTGTAATATTTTTATTTGGGTTAAATGGGGATTAAAAAGGTGTTTTAATTTTAAGAAAATTTCGTTTTTTTTTTGTTTTTTTTTTATAATTTTTAATGTTTTTTTTGTTTTAAAAAAGAACAAGTAATTTTTTAATTTATATTTTGTTATTTTTTTTGTTATGTTTTTATGGTAATTTTTATTTATTTAATTTTTGTTTGAAAAATTTTATTCTTTTTTAAATTTTTTTTTTGATTTTTTTAGAAGGAAAATAAACAAAAGAAACGTTTTTTATAATTACTTTTTATTTTTTTTTTTTTATTTTGTTTTAATTATAAATTGGTAAGCTTTGTTTAAAGTTGTTGATTTTAGTATTGATTTATGTAGGATTTGATTTTGTTTCTTTTATTTTAAGAATTTATTTTTTTTTAGATATTTATTTTTTTATTTTTTTCTTTACATTAATTTATTAAAATTGATGTTTATTTTTTTTATTTTTATTAAAACATTTTATTTATTAAAAAAATTGTTTTATTTATTTTTTTATATTTGTTTAAAAAAAAATTTAAAAATTGTTTTTAAATATTGTAATTACAAAAAAACTTTTATAAATAAAAAAATAAATTTATATTAAAATTTAATTTTTTATATTAAATAATAATATATAAAATTAAAATAAATAAATATTTTTTAATCGTGAATTTAATATAATTATGTATTTATTTTATTAAGCTTTTTTTCGGTATTGGTATTTTTACTTTTTTTATAATAAAATTATTTAAATTTTTAATTTAAGTTATTAAATTTTTGGATTTAATTTTTTTATTAATCGTTTTTTAGAATTGTTTCGTTTATTATTTTATAAATTTTGATTTCTTTTAGGAAAGAAGGTAAAATGAAATGCTTGATATATTAAAGTCTTTATACAAATAAATTAAAATAGTATTATAAATTTTCTTTTTATTAAAATGTGTTGATTTTATAAATATAAACGAGATTTTGTTTTTTATTTTTAGTAAAAATTTATTATATGTTAAGTGATTTGTATGGGTATTAATTAAAACACAATTAATTAAATTATTGTATAGAATAAGAAAATATATATTTAATGAGGTATTGAAATTGGAAAAATATTAATTGTTTATTTGTTAAAAATATAAATGAAATTTAGAAAAGTAAATAAAAATTATTATTTTTGTAAAAATTAATAAAAAATATTAATAAGGATCTTCTTTTGTCGTTTGTTTTTTTCTAATTTTAATTTTTTTTTAATAATTTATTTGAGTTAAAAATTTATTTTAAGATCAAGAAATTTTAGTTAGTCGTTATTTTATAAGATTGTTTAAAAAATAATTAGTATTAATTTATTTATTTAAGAAATTTAAATTTTCTAATTCCTTTCAATTTTTTTATTTAAAAACAAAAAAAAAATAAGAGAAAAAATTCAAATTGGTGGTAAAAATTTATTTTCTTTATTTTTTTTCTTTTTATTAAAATGTTCAAAAAATATTTTAAAGTTTTTGATTGGTTTTGATAAACAAACAAATTATATATTTTTTTATTTTTACCCATAAATTTTTTAAAAAATATTTTTTAGTTTTTAAAATATTTTTTTAATTTAAATCGTTATTTATTAAACAATTTTTTTTATTTTTTTTTTGATTTATTTTAAAATTAAAATTTCTTATGTAATTAGATTTTTAATTTTTTTTTTTTTTTTTAAATTTTTATTTTTATGAAAAATATGGTTTTAAATTTTTTTTTTTTTATTTTTTAAACAATTTTTTGTTTGAGCTTTGGATTTTTATTTTTTTTTTGATACTTGATTTTAATTTTTTAATTTTAAATTTTTTTTTATTTTTTTTGTTTATTATCGGGGATTGCGTTTAATTTATTTAAATGTTGTAATTTTTGGTTTTATTTAAAAGTAAAAAACAAAATTTTTGTTAAAAAAAAACAAAAAAAAAAAAAAATATTTTTTTTACCAAAGTAAAAACAACAAAAAAAAAAATTTTAAATTTTAATTAAAAAATAAAATGCAATAAAATTTTGTTTTTTGGTTAAATAATGCTATAATAAGAAAAGGGAGTGAATTATTATGATATTTTATAAATTATTTAATATTTTTTAAAAAAATTTATTTTTTAAAAATTAAAAAAAAATAATATAAAAATTTAATAATATAAAAATTTTAAAGTCAATTTATAATTCAAGATATTTAAAATTATAGTACGTTATAAATTTTTCAAATATTTATTTATATATAATTATAATATATTATTAAATAATTGGATAGATTATATTATTTTAAAATTGTTTTTATTATGAATTTATTGATAGATAGGGAATATTAATTATTAAATTATTTATCATATTAAATGATATTTTGTTTTTAATATGAGATGGTTATCTTTAAAGGAATTTTAAGTTATTTAAATTTTTTATTATTTTTAATTTTTTAAGATTTTTAATTAGATTATGATTTATTTTACGACCTTACATTTAAAAAATAAAAAATTCATACTAAATTATAGGATATTTATTGATATTTTTTTTTTGGAGGAATATTATAAATTATCTTAACTAAAATGAGTTCTAAACACATGTTATTTTATTAATTTTTTATTAAAGAAAACACAAAAATTTATTTAGTATATGGTGTTTTAATTTATATTTTGGATTTTTTTATTTACACAATATTTTTTTTTAATATTTTGTTATTGTTTATAGTAATTATATTAATGGTTAAAATATATTAAGTATGGGTTTATTTTAGGTTTAATAAAATATTTTTTATTGTATATTTAATTTTTGATAGTAGATTTTAGGGGGTGAGAATATTTATATTTGTTTTTTATGTTTTTATTAGGTTTTCTTCGTTTAATTGTTGTTAATTATTTTTGTTTCATTTTAGATTGATTTTTGCCAAATAAATTTTAATTTTGTAAATTTAGATTTTTTATTGTAAAATTTTTAATATTAGGTAGGAATGATTTTATTTATTATTTTGATTGGGATATTATATATTTTTATTTATTTATATATTTTTATTTACGTTATATGCAAGGATAAAAAGATAACATGATATATTAAAGTGCCAGAAATAGTTTTTATAATATTTATAATTTTTATATGGATTTATTATATTTTTTTTTTTTAATTGTATAAAATTTATATATGTAATGTTTTATTTTTATATATATTAAATTTTGGATTATCTTTAGTATATAATGTTTTTTATTGATATTTAATTTAAAAGGTCTTTTAATAATTTTTTATTTTTTTAAAATTGCTTATCAAATTTTTAATAATGAATAATATTAATGTTGAACCTTATAATTTGGTTTAAATATAGTATTTGAATATTTATTTTATTATGATAAGTGGAATTTGTTGGTATAGAATATAGATTTATTTATTTATTACTTGACTGTTAAATGGGAAAAATATTGATATATTATGTTAATAGCGATTTAATATATATATAAATTTAAAGAATTTTGATCAATTTATTTTAAGTTATCTTAACCAGGGAAATAGTTAGGAATAGGAAAGGGGACAATTGTCTTATTAAATTAAAGAGCAGAAATAATTGTGATTATTAGGTTCAATTTTTATAAATGTTAATTGCATTAAAGGAATAAAGAAATTGGGATTTAAAAAATTAGATGTTTATTTTAATTTTTTGTTTGGGAGGAATATTTTAAGGTTTAAAGGTAATAATTTATTGCGGAAATTGGAAGTCTGAGATTAGGTGAAAATGTGTACTTTCCTATAGTGTAAATTTAAATTGAATTTATTTAATAAAGTGGTTAGTTTGGTATAAAAAAAATATAATTAGAGCAATATCATTTACGTCTCTCGTTAGGGATTATTTGAAATAAAGGGGGGATAGGAATTAGGAGTGAGAAGGAAATGTCATATTAATCGTTAAGGAAATCTATTAAAATGAATTTTAGACAAAATTTGATAGGACTTTTTAGAATTGTATAAGTTGGGAAGGATTTATGACAGTAGGGAGAAATAATTTATTTGTTTATAAAGATGATTTTATGTGAAAATTTTGTAGGGGCGCATAAATGATATTGGGCTATTTTTTTTTGTAATATAGATATGTATAACAGGTTAAGTAATGTATTTTTTTCATTACTTGATATTAAAATATTTATTTGTTTATTTTGAATGGGAGTATTAGAGGATTTTTAAATTAGGAATTTAAAAAAGTGTTTTAGTAGAATGTGGTGTATGGAAAGATTTGGTTCTTTGAAGGATTTTTTGTTAGGGGATTACTTTGTTGTTTTAGTCTATTGGTTTATGTGGGTAATTTTCTTAAGTGAATTGATGGATTTTCTTTGTTTAATTTTTTTTTTATTTTGATATACGCTTTCTTTTTAGAAGTCGTTTAGATTTTTTTTTTCATTATTTTATTTTTATTAATTATATTTGGTTGTACTTAGTTTTGGGTATTTTTTATTTTAAAAAAAAGATAAAAATTTAAAGGGAATAACAATAGTGTTTTATGTTGTTGGGTTTACAGAGTGTTTTTTTGGGATTTATGTGCTAAAGACCTAATCTAAGGTATTGGATTTTATAAATAGTGTATATGTTTAGATGAATTGTAATTTAATGTATTATGGAGGTGTTATATATAATTTTTGGTTTATAGTTTTATGAACATAGGTTATTGATGGAGTATACAATGGGTAAGTAATTATGTGTTTAGTTATTAGGATTTGTTTATTAATGTGGGGTTTAAGGTTTATGACGTTATTTGAGTTTATTTGTGGAGTTGAGTGGGGTTGGTACTGTTAAGTGACAGTGCGGCGGACTTGTGTTTAATTTGTTTAGTATTTGATATTATTTGAGGTATTGAACAAGGAAATAGATTAAAAGGGTTTACATCCATTTAATGATTTTCTTCATTATATCATTGTAAACATGGATGGGTATGACGAATACATATCTTATTTTCAATATATTTTCGCTGAAATTCTTTTTTGGGAGATGAAAGAAAAGGAATCTTATGGGTTGAAAAGTAATGATTAAAAATTTAGGTTAGGTGTAGATGATTTGATGTTGAATATTTGTGTTTATAAGTAGCTGATATCAAGTTTTTGTATAGTATAAAATATGGGGTGTTGAAATGTTAGGATTATTTATAGATTGGTGTTTTGGAGGTATTGACGTTAAGTGTTGAATTATTAGTGTTTTGTTATTGTTTCAGTATTGAGTTAGATTCGTGGTTATTTGACTTTTTAATTGGATTGGTAGAGTTGTAATTTTTTAAATGGTGTGATTAATAGTGTTGTAATTAGGGTTGATGGAGGATGGGTTTGGGTAAAATTGTAGAAAAATTATTGTGGTTTAATGGTATTAAGGTTGAAGAGATTATGTATATTAATACGATGATTGTTTGTGTTATAAGTTTAGTTAAATGAGTGGAGATTTAAACTTAATATTATTAAAAAGTCAAGTGATGATATATCGGAATTATGTGCTAATTAAATTTTAATTTATGTGATGTATATAGTGATTTAGTGGTACTAATGTTGTTATGTAATCTTGATAGAATTTATGAGTTGAATTATGAGGTAATTCTTAAGCGTGATGATATTAAATAATTTATTATGCAGGAATTTAATGGAGTAATTTGATAATGTACTAACGTGTGGCTATTATATTTAATAATTAATTATTCCATGTGAAATTAAGTTTATGGTGGTGATGTATATGATATTTATATTATGATGGTAAAAAGTTATTATTTATAGAATATTAAATTTGGTCATTTAACAGTAGTTTAAAGTGAATTTATGGTATTCATTTAGTTATTAATATACAGTAATGGTGGAAAGATAATTTTGAGGTCGAAAATATATTGAGAGGGGTAATTTTTTTATGTTAATTTGTTGATAGGGTTATATCTAAGTAGTTGGCAATGGTATTTTGTTGTAATTTTCAAGTGAGTTTTATTTTAAATTTTAAATTAATCTAATAAATGTAAATAGTTATTGGTTGTGTTATGTTATATATTGTAGTTGGTGTTAGGTAATCTAGGAGAATATAAGAAAAAGTTAAAATAGGTTGTTTCTATGATAATGTAGAATGATAAGTCTAGAACTATTTTATGTGTTGAATTGAAGGGAGTGAGTCAAGTGGAAGAGTGTAGGATTAATATATATATAATGTTAAGATGAAGTAATGGTAATAAACCATAATAGGGGTGTATTTATTTAGGATAATTAATATAATTTAAAATTTTAAAATATAATATATTTATATTTGTATAATTGATATTAATTTGTTATTGTTAAAATATTTGAAATAAAAATTGTAATAATATTTATTATTGGATATATTATATTAAATGTTATTGTTAGATATAAATATTATGAAATTTTTTTGTTTTTTATTTATTTTGTAAAAATAATTAAAAATTTTATTTTATGTAAAAAATTAATATTTTTTAGATATTAATTTGGATTATAATATAAAAAATTGTTGTAAGAAATTAAAATATAAAAATAAGAATATATAATATAGTTAATAAATCAATAAAAAATAATAATATAAAAAACTATTTTTAAAATGTAAATTAAATAATGAATATAAAAATTTTTTTTTATTTATTATTTTAAAAGGGTGTTATAAAAATTACGATTATGGGAAAAAGTTCCCAGTTTCTTATTTGAAAAAATTATTTTTCCTTTCAATAATGTTTATTTTAGATTTTTTTGGCCAATGTAAGTCTTCTAATGTTTTCTGCTTTTCAGGAAACAGTCTCCTCTGGCTCGCTTTGCCACGGTACTACATTATTCTGACAAGAAGGTTGTACCTCCTACTTCAGAACTAATTTATAATCTATTTCCACACTGAACACAATACATAACAAACACTGAGTTCAGAGCGGTAGGCCAACTGCTAGCTTCATCTGAAACAATTTACACCAGTATTCTTCTCCCTAATGGTTACTACGCCTCTGCAATTCCAGCATTATTTCCTTCTAGTCAATAAGATAGGTGTCAGTGTACTATTTGGCGATCCCATGCAGATATACTTCTCTCCGACAAGTTTTGTTCAGGTTGGAGCCATATCTAGGCTTTGCCTCATGTTTGCTACTGAACCACACAAATATACAGACATAAATTATCAATTCACATTCAATTTTCATCAAAAGATACCAAATATGTCAATCTTACCACAATTCATGGAAATAATAAACAAATACGTTGACTGGCGATGAATAATGGCACAAATTCCGATCTGCCTCTGTCCCAGGCTTTTATTTAGAACAATATGAGCTGGATCTCAACACACTGTTTCTTAGTAAGTTTATTTTAAAATGTGGCACTGAACAGACGCTCCTAATTGACTATATTAACTGGTCTAGCCAATAGGACCATGTTTACGAAAGCTTTTGAAAAAATTTACCCTTCCTACGTTTCCCCTAACAACCAAATTTAGTATTTGCAGTCCGACTAATCGTGTTTCGTCTTACATATACTTCCCGCCAATCAAATCGGATTTAACATGGTGGCCTATTTCCCGTAAAATGGTGGTTTCAAAACATGCCACTGTGCGATTATGATTTGGTGCTGTCAGACATCCTCACTATTTTCTTTTGGCTATAAATTGTTCATTCCTAGACTATTTGCGTAACACTTAACATATTCTTTGTCAGCAAGTCCTAAGGAACCCAAATATATAAATTTAATGGAGCTAAGTGGCTGCGTTCAAAATATGCATTTTCTTCTACCTCCCGTTCACTTCGATACGATGTGGTGTCTCGGTACTGTCAGGCTTTCAGACATAAAACAGTATAATGTCATGTTTACTAATAAGCATTAAACAGGTTTTTTAAACCTAACCCTCGTATTGGTAGTGTTTTTTATCACTGTCTATTTGAAAAAAAAAGTTAGTGCTTCATGCCTTACGCTTGGGGTAGCATTAATTTTATATCGCGAGACGCGTGTTAGTGTTGCAGGCGTTCCTCCGTTCAGCCCTCTCTCTCTCTACCCTAAGTTCATCTGTCTTTTCATTACGCAGTGTATAAAATGAAATTAATGCTAGTATTAATCTAGGTCATTAATCAGCTTGCGTATCTCAAGGTTTTCTAAGAAATACAGTACTAGTTTTATTTGTAGAACGCGTGTATTGATGCAGTAGGCTTTACAATCAAATGTGAAAGCGTTACAATATGCAGACGAAGTAGAAAAAGGGGAATTTTTGTAAGCCATTGTGACAGCACTGGTCTTTTACCATTCTTCTTTCCTTTTATTGTATTAATTCGTTAGGCTTTACATTTACTTTTTAATTTATATATGTGGATTTAGAATATTTCACGACAATTATCATAACCCTAGACATTCAACGTAGTCATCACAATATTCCAGAATAAGTCTGACTGAGGTATAAATGTGGTAGCAAGGTAAGGTCATCTGTAATACACCACACTTATTAGATACAGATACCTTCACAGCTGATCTCAGTCAGTACACTAAGTTCCCTATAAATATTTATATCATCCCACTTTACCACAATCTGATCTGTCATCTTATCAACGAAGATCTGATCTGTCATCTTATCAACGAAGATCTTATCTGACATCTTATCAACGAATATCTGATCTATCAACGAAAATCGTATCTGTCATCTTATCAACGAAGATCTGATCTGACATCTTATCAACGAAGATCTGATCTGTCATCTTATCAACGAAGATCTGGTCTGACATCTTATCAACGAAGATCTGATCTGTCATCTTATCAACGAAGATCTGATCTGACATCTTATCAACGAAGATCTGATCTATCAACGAAAATCGTATCTGTCATCTTATCAACGAAGATCTGATCTGACATCTTATCAACGAAGATCTGATCTGTCATCTTATCAACGAAGATCTGATCTATCATCTTATCAACGAAAATCGTATCTGTCATCTTATCAACGAAGATCTGATCTGACATCTTATCAACGAAGATCTGATCTATCATCTTATCAACGAAAATCGTATCTGACATCTTATCAACGAAGATCTGATGTATCATCTTATCAACGAAAATCTTATCTGTCATCTTATCAACGAAGATCTTATGTGTTTTCACGGGTTTCGGGACCACTTTCTAACGAAATTATGTTTATCCAAAGTGATTTCCAGGTTGGTATACAGCCAAAACAGTTGAACTCTTTTTTTTTAAAATCCGAACATTATTTATTCAATGAAGAAAGTCAGATATATGACTGTCTTCTATTACAGCCCTAAAATTTGAGAGAGAGAGAGAAAGAGAGAGAGAGAGAGAGAGAGAGAGAGAGAGAGAGAGAGAGAGAGAGAGAGAGAGAGAGAGAGAGAGAGAGAGAGAGAGAGAGAGAAAGAGAGAAAGGCACTGGTTTTTGCTACTATTTTTTATTTGTTTTTTAAACGTTGAGAAAGAAAAGATGACAAAAAGGGCAGGATGTTGTCATGCAATTAAGTGGTATAAGAACAATTTCATTTCCCTTTTTTTTCCTTAGGTGTTCACCAAATTTCCACACAGCACGCTCTTTTCTTCTTCTTCTTCTTCTTCGTACACTCTCAGACGTCCACTTGAATGTTCTCAAAGAAAGCAGTAGTCAGTTTGAGGCTATTTGAATCCCCGTAAAGCTTTTCCACGAAAGGAGCTGGCGTCGGCCATATGCACTTTCTCTGTACCACATATAAGCAATGTTACAATGAGATGGGATCCATTGGATCACAACATTTTTGAATCGTTGACAAAGTTTGTGGAGCACTACTCTGAGATCATCCAGGTCTGTATTATTTTGGCTTTTCAACGTTGCAATTACTGACTGTGCATCAGTAAAGAAAGCAACTTGTCTCTCTGCCGTTTCTTCTGTCAATATAACCTCTGCTGCAGTTTTCAAGGCCTCTGCCTCTGCTCTGAAGTTGCTGGAGAATCGTCCTGTCGCCACTGACAGCCTTTTTTTCTGCACCAGTGCTTAAGGTCAGAAAGACACCCCCACCTCCATTTTCTGTTGCATTTGTTGCTGATCCATCTGTGTATGCATTGGTCCAGGTGTTGCGTGGATAATGTTTCTCTATGTATTTTGTCGCTATGGATTTTCTATCTGTTGCAGTTTGGCTCTTTTTACTTTCAATTCCAGGAATGTTGTCGTAGATTTTCGATAGGAGAATTAAGACTTGGGTTAGGTCCCTTCTGAATAGGTTGGAATGAGTGATAGATACAGTGAGAGCTGGTGAAAAACAATAGAATTTCCCCACGTGAGATGATAGGATGTGATATAGAGGCTGTCTTTGAGAATCGAGATAATCTTCTCTCTCTCACCTATCTTCTACGACCGCTTTTTAAAGGCGTCAGACAGCCTAAACACAGATATATATATATATTAATATATCTCTATCTACTCACGGGCACGCACATACACGTGACGACAGGTAAACACACAGACGTGGGAAAACTATAACAATGATATATATATATTTTAGAACGAGCTGACCAACACGATGATTTAGTTCAAGAGAGATTTTATTTATTATCATCAAAAAAAAAAAAAATCTTCTCACAACACCAAAAAATACATCAAGGAAAAACATATACAAATAGTCATAGAATTCAAGAAAAATGCTACAAGGATGATAGCCCGTTAGAATCTTACTCTAGGTTTAGCCCACAGCCCCGTTAAGAGAACAGATGATGGCTCAAAGAGTTATAGATACATAGGGTTGAGTCTAAGAGGTTTCTTTCTTTCTCGTAAATGTATGAACAGAGTTGGATAATCTGATTTAGCCTAAGAAAAAAAGAGACTCTAGCATTTGTAACAAATTCTGCAGATTAAAAAAAAACAGTTAAGACAGCAAATGGGTGACAATAATACACCGGTAAAATAACACTCAGACCTGTGTACTCTCATTCATCCAGCCATGGCCTTTCTCTCACATATATACTCACAACTTTGCTCGTTGCCTCTGGGAACATAATAATTCTAGGACCTTCGCACAGACCCGAAAAATGCAGTCAGCGACCAAGAAACCCCCAGTTCCAAAAGACGTACTGAACTCTCTGTCTCAGGGAACCGATTCCTTGGGTGTTCTAATTTTTCTCGAATGTCTGATTAAGTCACATAAATTTTGTCCAGGCACGAAAAGTTAGCAGAGCACAATGTCATTAGCTTTGGATTCTAGGATTTAAGGAATGTCAGATCGGTGTCTTCTTTCAGGCAGGTACTATATTTGGTCACCACAATACTAGTCACAATCTCTGTCGGAATGTTAGTGTTATTCTTGTAATATTTTCGCCGCCAGGCAGCATGTACATTAAAATTTGTGGAGCAATATGAACTGGCTCAAAAGCCCAATATATATTTCTAGTCTTTAGAAACCGTTAGTGGGATTGCTATTACTGTCTCTCTCTGATGGCATATGCACTGTCAGATCCAATCCAGTGTTACTTGAAACAAAAAAAAAACCCACGTGGTTAAAGATAGGAACTGTCTATGCTTCACACAAATATGTCTCTTTACTAAACGCTGGCAAGTTGGGTACCACAGTTTCACTATATAAAAGAAAGAACACATATCAAATAATTTACATATATGTACTCAATATAACTTACATTTAAATAGCAAGCCTACAGCTTGACTTATCTTTAAAACTTCCCGTAAAATAAGTTATATATAATCAATCATCAGGAATTAGGAATATTTGCGTATTTCGTCACTATTCACTGATGTCATCATCATCATCAGTTGCCATCTCCACAACGGAGGTTGGCTGTAATGGATCTCCAACGTCTTCTGTCTCTTGTCTTGGTGGTACACTCTGATAGACTCTTTCCCGTCCATCTCTTGATGTTATCTTCCCACTTATAGCGCTGTCTTCCCCTTGCACGTTTACCTTCAACTCTCCCTTCTGTTATGGTCTTCTGCAAGGTGTTATGCCTTTTTATGTGGCCAAAGTATTTTAGCTGCCGAACTTTGACCTCTCTCATTAGTTCTCTTTTCATACCTAGATTTTCTAGGACCTCCTTATTTGTTTTCATCTCTTTCCATGAGATACGCCCCATTCTTCTATATATCCACATTTCAAGAGCCTCAATTCTTTCTTCCAAATGCTTATTCATCGTCCATGTTTCTGCACCATACAGAAATGCAGAATATATATAACACTTTATGATTCTCAGTTTTAATTTATGAGATAACTGTTTGGATGTCAGTATATGTTTCATGTTGTTGAATGTAGCTTTGGCCATTCCTATTCTCTTCTTGATTTCTGTTTCACATCTGCCATCTTCTGTTATTATATGACCAAGATATACGTAGCTCTTGACTTGTTCCAGGATTTTCCCATTTACGCTTATCTTTAATGTGGGTTTATCATCTGTTTTGCTAATTATCATAGTTTTAGTTTTCTCAATATTAATGTCGAGTCCATATTCATGACTTATACTGTTCACTTGCTTCACTAGTTCTTGTAACTCCTGTTCGCTTTCAGCTAACAACACGGTATCATCTGCATATCTAAGGTTGTTTATTGATCTTCCACTGATGTCACATCTAGCATTATAAGTTAGTTTTAGAAAAATATGATCTCGACTGATTATTTAGCAGTAAATTAACTTCATTATAGCTACATTATGGTTTAATGCTAGAAATATAATTTATTCTGCTTTCCACTGAAACGCGTCACTAGAAAATAATACAGACTATATAGATTAAGCACTCTGTTCAAAAGAACTAGTTTAAAATGAAATCGGCGATTTAACACTTAATCACTTCACAAAATTCTAGAGAACTACTATATAATATTTACCTCAAACACGGCACTACAGGATATCGCACAATAAGGAATTTTACGCTTATATTTATGGAAGTCTAGAAGTTCGACAAATTGTCGCAACAAACTAAGAAACTTCGCTTATACAGCTCTACTCTTCGCGAACCACCTGTCTACTGCGAATTATTGAGACAAGAATGAAAATAAAGTTTCAAACTAGGTTTAATATCTATGAAACGGACAAAGAATCCCACTGTTTCAAAACCACGAAACAGCGCCCGTCTCTCCCCTTCTCTAACACCCTACGTCAGCTTCCCTCATGTCGTAACCGCCATCAGTGCGATTACGCACCTGCGTTAACAAACTGACCGGGAAAAGCGCGTGTCAGTTGCAAATCTCAGACAACCGTCTGAAACTGCGACTATAAGGTGTAAATATTCGCTCCTACTTAAGCGTTCGGCCGATCCAACTCGTTGTTGACCGGTGAGAATGCAGACGGATGTCTGCTCCCTCCTAGCATTCTCACGCGTTTACGTCGAGAATCTAACTCAGGAGTGTCGTGTCATCTGAAGGTGCAGACCCAAGTCGGCTCGATGTCTGAGATGGACTGCAACTAAATCGCACTTCACGTCTGACTGACATCTATGTAATAAAGTTACGTATCCCATTATGAGAAAAACACAAGGTAACGTTTGAGAATACTGAAGAAAAATATTTTTCGCAAACAAGTGATGCGAAAAATACAGGAAAAAACAAGTAAGGAAAGATAATAAAATAAAGGATGTGGGTGAGAGAATAGGAAGAAGATGTAGGCAATTTAATGATATAAAGACCTACGTGACAGGACGTCCCCCCTTAAGATATGGAAGCACTCCATGTCTACGTTATGGAATTAAATTTCCTATAACCGTAGCTTCGGGGTGTCTGTCTTCTTCCCTCTTATCTTCCCCCTCCATCTCTCTCCAATTCCTACTCAAGTCTACTCCCCAAAGTTTCCTTCCTCTGGAATGTCTCCCATGCGCGCTTGAAAGAGCGTCGCCGCTTCTGACATTTTTGAAAGATTTCTTGTGATAGCGGTGGAATATCCCTGCCACTATCATCATCTTCGTCAGCTCTGGCGATCGTCAGGAGATGGTCGGAGGTCGGCACAGGTCTTTCCAAGTATCTCTTTAAGAGATTTAAATGGAAAACCTTTTCCTTTCCCTGAATAGATATCTGGTAGGTAGCCTTAGAAATCTTTTTCAGGACGGTAAACGGCCCTTGCCATCCGATCTTCAGTTGGTTGTTCTCGGTCGGGACTAACACCAAAACTTTCTCTCCTGCTTCCAGTTCTCTCTGTTTCGCGACTTTCCTGTATCGGTTAGCGTGCTTTGTGCGAGCTCGCTTAAAGTTAGTCGTTGCTAGGTCCCACCCTAGTTTCAACCTTTCCTTTAAAACCGACACATATTTACTGGCTGAGACAACTGTCTCATCCGCCTTCTCGTCTGTCAGAGACTGAAGTAAGGCTTCCAGCGGGCCCTTAATGGGTCTGCCGAATAAGAGTGTAGCGGGCGGAAATCCTGTGGAAGTATGAGGAGATTCTCTGTAGCCAAATAATGCTGCAGGAATACACAGATCCCAATCTTCAGGTTTCACTTGTGCCAGCTTACTTAGCATCATGTTGAGGTTTCCATTAGCACGTTCCACGAGCCCATTTCCGGCCGGAGTATATGGCTTAGTGTGGATGTGTTGGGTCCTCAAGATCTTAACGATCTCATCCATCAACAGGTTTCGGTATGGAGATCCGTTATCCGTCAACACTTGCTGAGGGAATCCCAACCGAGTGAAAATCTGCACGAGGGCTTCTGCGACATGCTTGGCATCTGCGCATGTTAGCGGGATAGCTTCTGCCCATAAAGTGCATGTATCGACTAAGGTCAGGATGAACCTGTTCCTTCTTTTAGTCCTTTCGAAAGGCCCTAAAATGTCGATCACAACCCGTTCGAATGGTGTTCCCACTATTGGCATTTCACCCATGTGGACTGGGGGTGTCCGTTGCTTGGGTGGTACACGTTGGCACTGGGCACAGGATTTGACGTACCTGATAATATCAGTGTTTACTCCTGGCCACCAATAATGAGTGGTTATACGTTGGTTTGTGGCGTTCTGTCCCATATGTCCGCTGAAGGGAAGAGATTGCCCCATTTCTAGGATTTGGCTTCTGTACTGTTTCGGTACTAGGAGCTGGTTGTAACCTTGGTCAGGCTTGCCCGTTCTGCGATACAGTACGCCATCCTTAGAAAAAATGTCCCCGTGCTGTCTGGGTTCCTTAGCCATGGGCAGTTTCCTAAAGCAGGGTGCCAAAGTAGGGTCCTTGTATTGCGCTTCTTTAAGTTCCATGGGTAACAAATTAAGCGCAGGCTCCCATTCCTTCTTGGTTTGCCCTCTTGTAGTTATTGCTGCCACAATCGGCTCTTCCGGTTTCCCAATACACACGTATCTCCCACCAAGTATGACTGGGTAGATGGGATCATCCATAACAGCCGCTTTGATCACGCCTCTGACAAAGTCAGAGTGTATCTCCACCAATGCGATGGAAAGCGCTGTAGGTGCATCACTCTTACGAACTCCACAAAGTTTGACGGTCTCTTCTGTCTCTTGACCGGGTTTAACCAGGTTTCTGGCAACAATGCAATCGTAAGAAAGCCCCGTGTCAAATAAGCAAGAAGTTTGAGAACCGTTCAGAGTAACAGTACCTCGCGTTGAGGGTCTATCCCCAACAGGTTGGGAATCACTGTCAATAAGGGGGTCCAAATGGGGCAGTGATGCGCAATACAAGACTCAACATGTCTCTTAGCCTCTCCTGCCCAAGTCTACCTCACCTACTCGTGGTGGACCCCGTTATACCCAGTAATCTTGCCGAAGGTTGGGTATCAACCCCAGCGGGAGGCAAGATGGGACAGCAAACGAGGTAAAGGCAAAATCAAATCCCCCAGCCAGAGGGGGAGGCATGAGCACACTCTGCCTTAAGAAACAGGTGCTGAAGTCAGATGTACCAGGCCAGGAGGCGCACCAGCAACCATGGTACCATGCAACCCGCTTTGGTTTAATATGTCTACACAACAGATGTCAAAAAATTATCGTTATGGTGCTCGCCCTGTGAAGTCCCTCCAGGCAGGAGCAGTGCCGGATTCTGAGCCTCGACAGAATCCACCCTCAGCTACTGGAGGTCTCCTTAGTCCGCCAAATGGAGCCAGGAGGCGGAAGGAGAAAGTAACTGGCCAACCAGATAAGACGACGGCCCCTCTGAATGTCATGCATTGGAATGCAGAGGGAGTCAACAACAAAAAGACTGAACTAGAGAATACCCTATTTCGGAAAGAAATTAGCATATGCTGCATACAAGAAACCCACCTACAGGAAGGAAAACATTTTAAGATACGGGGCTATCAATGCTTCAGAGTTGACAGAAAAGATCGGAAGAAGGGTGGCATACTAACACTGATAAGGAATAACCTCAACGCTATAGAATCCAAGACATATAAAGAAGGTGCAGAATACCAAGTAATCCATCTAAAACATAACACTCTGGAACTGGATCTCCTAAACTTCTACTGCCCCAATGACATACCACTGAACATGACTAGCATAGATGTCCCCATTGGCAACTTCATAGCGGTGGGAGACTTCAACAGCCATTCCCAAAGCTGGGGATACAACCAGCTAGATAGAAGGGGCGAAGAGATAGAAAACTGGCAAGACGACAATAACCTAACCCTTCTAAACAACCCTAATGATCCTCCAACCTTTTACTCCAGAAGATGGCATAGCACCTCTACTCCAGACCTGGCATTCTGCACACCTGATTTGGCTGGGATAGTGGAAAGGGAAATAGGAGAACAACTCGGTGGAAGTGATCATCGTCCTGTATTCATCAAAATTAATAGAACAATTAATACAAGTCCAAGTCAGCCAAGATGGAATTATAAAAAAGCAAATTGGTCCATTTATCAACACAGAGCAAATCTGCTTACAAAAGATATTAAGGTACTAGACAGAGACATTAACAGAGTCATCTGGGATTTTAATAATGGAGTACTCAAGGCAGCAAAGGAGACAATACCGAGAGGAGCGAGGAAGAACTATGTACCATATTGGTCCAACACACTACAAAACCTACATGAAGATATGAATGAAGCAAGGCACACTGCAGAGGTACAACCATCCCAACAGAACCATATCATGCTACAAAAGGCAAAAGCAAAATTCATTAAAGGAAAGCTAGAAGCCCAGAGGAGAAGCTGGAGAGAAAAAAACATATAAACTAAACCTTGAAAAGGAAGGGAGAAAGTTGTGGAAACTCACTAAACAATTGAATGACGATAACAATTCTCAACGACAAACCATTGCACTAGACGATGCAGGGAAACTATATACCGGCAAACAAGCAGCAGACATATTTGCGGAATCCTACAGAAATGAAAGTAACATCTCCGTCAATTTACGCAGACAACGAGACATTCGTCAAGAAATAATCCACACTAGAACTAATGGAAACAGTCCGGACGTTATGTCCAAACCTTTCAATATGGACGAGTTAAAAACAGCCGTGTGGAAACTTAAAGACAGGAAATCACCAGGCCCGGATGGTATAACCAACGAAATGCTAAAACACCTAGGATATACAGCAATGAGCAAACTGTTGCAAATATACAACTACAGTTGGATGACAGGCAGTGTGCCACAGATATGGAGAGAGGCGCTCATGTGTCCCATCATAAAGAAAGGAAAAGACAACAGGAAGGCCACCAGCTACAGACCAATAAGCCTAACAAGCTGTGTATGTAAGACAATGGAGAGGATGATCAACAGAAGATTGAAATGGTACTTGGAATCCGAGAAAATTTTAGTGCCAGAACAAGCAGGGTTTAGAGAGTGCAGCAGCACAGAAGACCAAATCACATACCTGTCACAGATCGTTGAAGATGCCTTCTAAGAAAAGAGAAAAGTCTTTACCCTATGGATAGATCTCCAAAAAGCTTTTGACAAAGTATGGAAAGACGGGTTAATAGTAAAACTGCAAAGGAACGGAATCAAGGGTAATATGAGAAAATGGATCCAGTCGTTCCTACACAATCGGAAAGCAAGAGTCACTATGGAAGGTCACAACAGCAAGAAAATCCTCCTAAAACATGGAGTTCCTCAAGGCTCAGTATTGTCTCCCACCCTGTTCCTTGTATTCATCAATGACCTCATCCACGATCTGCCACAAGGTGTGAGAGCTGCCCTATACGCTGACGACTTGGTGGTGTGGTGTGTAGAAGAACATCTAACTATCGCTAATAAGCGAATACAAAGGGCAGCAGACAACATAGCAGCATGGGCAGAGAAATGGATGGTGCAGATCAACGCTGAAAAATCATCAACAACACTTTTCACGCTCTCCAACAAAGACAAAGCAGGAGAGATACGACTTGGAAATATACATGTCCAAACAGATGAGGAACCGGTGTACTTGGGCATTACATTAGATAAGAGAATGACATGGAGGCACCACATCGAGAGAACAGAGGCTAAAGCGAGAAGAAAACTTTCCATACTGAGGAAAATAGCTGGATCAAGTTGGGGAGCTAACGAAACAACACTAAAGAAAGTGTATACAGGTGCAATAAGACCTATATTAGAGTACGGATCAGCAGCATGGTCTACAGCAGCCAAATCACACCTACAAGCCTTAGATAAAGTACAAAATCAAGCGCTTAGGTTGATCACGGGTGCCATGAAGACCACACCAATAAATGAAATGGAAAAAATCACAGGCATTCCACCTTTAATATACAGACGAGACACTAAGACCCTGATCCAAGCAGAAAAGTACAAGAACATGCCCGCACATCCAATGAAAACTAGATTTGGAGATTTAGCCAGTGGGAGGTTGAAGAGAAGCAGTTTTGTGCATCGGTCCAAAAAACTAATTAGAACATACAAGGATGAACTACCAGACATCACTAAGGAAATAACTCCCACACTCCTCCCAACCCCATGGGAACAACATCAAAATTTCAGTATTAAGACCTCCATAACTACCACCTGCCCCATGGGAGAGCTAAATACTCTCCAAAGGAAAATAGCAGCATGTGACATGATTGAAGAACTATACCCCAGAGAAGCATGGATCCAAGTATATACTGATGGATCTGCAACCAGAGCAGTGAAGAACGGAGGCGCAGGAGTTTATGTGGTCTATCCAGACAAAGAAAATGAATCCACCTGTTCACCTACTGGAATATTCTGTTCAAACTATGCTGCTGAAGTACAGGCCATAAGCATTGCTGCAGGAATAATAAATAACACAATAAGCCAATGTCAGCAGGTTGTATTCCTTACCGATGCAATGTCAGTTCTGCAAGCCCTCAACAGTGATAAACTGCCAGAATTAAACAAAGTCCTATGCGAAGTAAATATCAAAAGAAGGGTAGTGCTACAGTGGATACCATCACACTGTGGCATACCAGGAAATGAGAGAGCAGATATGTTAGCAAAAGAGGGAGCAACACAGGAACAAAAAGAACAAACAATCACATTCCAGGAAAAGAAGACCCTTATCAAGGCCATCAGGAAAATTGATCAACAAAGAGACAACTATCAATATCTTGATCGAGCAAAACAGGTGATCCTGTTCCGTATGAGAACAGGACACAACAGACTGAACAGTCACTTATACAGACTGAGATTGGTCCCATCACCCCTATGTACGTGTGGACAGGCAGCACAGACAGCCGAACACATCCTGCAAGACTGCCACATGCTTAGTCAATTGCGAACTGAACATTGGCCCACAGAGACGCACATCCACACAAAGCTGTTTGGGAGTCTTGAAGAACTTTCAACCACAGCAACATACATCCAGAAAACCGGACTTCTTGTGTAGACATTTCTAAACAACAGCGAACGAGAAGAAGAAGAAGAAGACTGTCAATAATTCCGCCTTGCGAGACTGTTAATAAGCATCCGATGCGTTTCGGCTCGGTGTGCTCGGTCTGATCATATGTCCCGTGCTCAGGGGTTTTCCCTTTGCCACCTTGTCCTTTCTGGCTGCGCTGCCATGTAGGGCGGTCGGGTTGATCAGACTGTTTGGGGTGGTTGGGGTACTTGTTCTTGTAGAACTTGGATTTTTCAGGAGGGGGGTTTTGAGGTCCAGTTTCTCTGTGGTTATTCTGATTAGAAGCATGAGAAGATTGCTCTAGGTTACTTTTTCGAAAATGCTCCTCTGTCGGTTTCCGCTTTGTGGCCGGTAGTTCAGCCAGCGCATTATGGTAACGCTCAGACTTCTCTAAAATGTCTTCAAGTTTTTCTGCCCCTTGCTCAGCTAGAAATCTCCGGGTATCAGCAGACAAAGTGTTCTTTATTTGTTCTGTTAAAACAAATTTCTCAAGACCTTCATAGGTAGAGGGGAGCTGCGAGAGCTCAAGGCACTTTGTCAAATATCCCTTTAGACGGGAAGAGAACTGGTGAAAAGATTCAGAATTCTCCTTTCTGCTGTTGCGAAACAGTTGCAAAAATTTTCGCGCGTTCATTTCAAAACGCTCCAGTAACGCTTTCTTCAACAGATCATAGTTGTCTTGTTGGCTGCTTTCCAGTTTGGCGTAAACATCATACGCAGAACTTTTCAAAGCCTGGGAAAGCTTCATGTTCCAACGCGACCTCTCTAAACCGTACAGAGTTGCAATTTTCTCAAATTTTTCTAGCCAAGTGTCAATCTTCTCATTTGGACAAGGGAAAGATTCTAGCGGAAAAGACATAGCCGTGAGGTGAAGAGATTGACTGTTAGAAGGATCAGTTAAGGAAGAATGAGGAGAAGACTCTCCATTGCTGGAGGTAGAGGCAGCACCACGACTTTGAAGTTCTACAGCTTTAAGAGCCAACTCATGCTGTCGTCGTTGCTCATTTTCTCTTTCCTGATGCTGTCTTTCCTCCCTCTCCTTCTCATGCTGTCTCTCCTTCTCTTTTTCCTCCTGTTGCATCCTGCGAATTTCCATTTCCTCATCCATCTTCCTCTGCTCTCTAGCTTCGGCTGCTTCTTTTTCCTCTTTAGCTTCAGCTGCTTTCCTCTCCGCGTCATATCTTTCCAGTTCGTCTCTGACAAAAGCTTTCGCTTCCTCTCCTTCCAGTCCCTCCTCTCTCGCTTCGTCCCTGAGGAGTTGTCTAAGCTTTGCCCTCTCGGCCATATTATGTCAGTGACTGAGACACGTGGAGATAGAAAATAGGAAAAAGAATAACCTGGTTCCTACCACTTACGAGAAAAAAATACCAAAAATCCGAAAGATGATATCCTTGACCCTGGGATACCTCCTCCAAAATAAAATCTAACTATCGCTGCTATTATCGGCAATAAAGCACCTAATGCAAAACACGACTACGCCAACTAAATGGTAGTTAAGATTACCCCCTGAAAAATAAGTAGCTACAGTGGAAAACACAATGATTATAGCAAAAATTAAAGAGAAAAATAATCCCTTAATTTTAAAATCCACTATAAGTTTACCCGTGAAGACAGTTAGGGTGAGGGAGGCAATTAATCTGGACAAATAGTCCGAAACGCACTCCTTAGCTTTGCTCAAACACCTACCTGCTTCAGAACCCTTGTGAATGTTATACACTCACAAAACTTTACCAGCGTTTAGTATTACAAAATCATTAATTAACATGTATTCCGACAAAATCAACCTGTAAACCAAATGTATAATGCTCAAATGCTGTGGAAAAAAACTTATCAGTTTGTGTGGTCAGCACGCTCGTAAACAGATCGTTAGTCTAGGGGATAAATTATTTTAAAAAATAACAACTCACAAGACATCACACTCTTACTCTATTTCAGAATAAAGAATCTTAAGTTCAAAATCCAGATAGACGAGACCACATTTGTCGTACTCGTCTTCCTATTCTAAGTTCAAAAATCCGTCGGGCGAGACCCCATTTGTCGTATCGCCTTAGGATTTTGGGTTCAATTCCCGGTAACGAGCGACCATTTGTCGTAGATTTTCGATAGGAGAATTAAGACTTGGGTTAGGTCCCTTCTGAATAGGTTGGAATGAGTGATAGATACAGTGAGAGCTGGTGAAAAACAATAGAATTTCCCCACGTGAGATGATAGGATGTGATATAGAGGCTGTCTTTGAGAATCGAGATAATCTTCTCTCTCTCACCTATCTTCTACGACCGCTTTTTAAAGGCGTCAGACAGTCTAAACACAGATATATATATATATATATATTAATATATCTCTATCTACTCACGGGCACGCACATACACGTGACGACAGGTAAACACACAGACGTGGGAAAACTATAACAATGATATATATATATTTTAGAAGGAGCTGACCAACACGATGATTTAGTTCAAGAGAGATTTTATTTATTATCATCAAAAAAAAAAAAAAATCTTCTCACAACACCAAAAAATACATCAAGGAAAAACATATACAAATAGTCATAGAATTCAAGAAAAATGCTACAAGGATGATAGCCCGTTAGAATCTTACTCTAGGTTTAGCCCACAGCCCCGTTAAGAGAACAGATGATGGCTCAAAGAGTTATAGATACATAGGGTTGAGTCTAAGAGGTTTCTTTCTTTCTCGTAAATGTATGAACAGAGTTGGATAATCTGATTTAGCCTAAGAAAAAAAAGATACTCTAGCATTTGTAACAAATTCTGCAGATTAAAAAAAACAGTTAAGACAGCAAATGGGTGACAATAATACACCGGTAAAATAACACTCAGACCTGTGTACTCTCATTCATCCAGCCATGGCCTTTCTCTCACATATACACTCACAACTTTGCTCGTTGCCTCTGGGAACATAATAATTCTAGGACCTTCGCACAGACCCGAAAAATGCAGTCAGCGACCAAGAAACCCCCAGTTCCAAAAGACGTACTGAACTCTCTGTCTCAGGGAACCGATTCCTTGGGTGTTCTAATTTTTCTCGAATGTCTGATTAAGTCACATAAAATTTGTCCAGGCACGAAAATTAGCAGAGCACAATGTCATTAGCTTTGGATTCTAGGATTTAAGGAATGTCAGATTGGTGTCTTCTTTCAGGCAGGTACTATATTTGGTCACCACAATACTAGTCACAATCTCTGTCGGAATGTTAGTGTTATTCTTGTAATATTTTCGCCGCCAGGCAGCATGTACATTTAAATTTGTGGAGCAATATGAACTGGCTCAAAAGCCCAATATATATTTCTAGTCTTTAGAAACCGTTAGTGGGATTGCTATTACTGTCTCTCTCTGATGGCATATGCACTGTCAGATCCAGTGTTACTTGAAACAAAACAAAAAACCCACGTGGTTAAAGATAGGAACTGTCTATGCTTCACACAAATATGTCTCTTTACTAAACGCTGGCAAGTTGGGTACCACAGTTTCACTATATAAAAGAAAGAACACATATCAAATAATTTACATATATGTACTCAATATAACTTACATTTAAATAGCAAGCCTACAGCTTGACTTATCTTTAAAACTTCCCGTAAAATAAGTTATATATAATCAATCATCAGGAATTAGGAATATTTGCGTATTCCGTCACTATTCACTGATGTCACATCTAGCATTATAAGTTAGTTTTAGAAAAATATGATCTCGACTGATTATTTAGCAGTAAATTAACTTCATTATAGCTACATTATGGTTTAATGCTAGAAATATAATTTATTCTGCTTTCCACTGAAACGCGTCACTAGAAAATAATACAGACTATATAGATTAAGCACTCTGTTCAAAAGAACTAGTTTAAAATGAAATCGGCGATTTAACACTTAATCACTTCACAAAATTCTAGAGAACTACTATATAATATTTACCTCAAACACAGCACTACAGGATATCGCACAATTAAGAATTTTACGCTTATATTTATGGAAGTCTAGAAGTTCGACAAATTGTCGCAACAAACTAAGAAACTTCGCTTATACAGCTCTACTCTTCGCGAACCACCTGTCTACTGCGAATTATTGAGACAAGAATGAAAATAAAGTTTCAAACTAGATTTAATATCTATGAAACGGACAAAGAATCCCGCTGTTTCGAAACCACCCAAGTCGGCTCGATGTCTGAGATGGACTGCAACTAAATCGCACTTCACGTCTGACTGACAAAATAAATTTTTCGCAAACAACGTGAATATGCGAAAAATACAGGAAAAAACAAGTAAGGAAAGATAATAAAATAAAGGATGTGGGTGAGAGAATAGGAAGAAGATGTAGGCAATTTAATGATATAAAGACCTACGTGACAAATGTTTTCTATCATTTTAGCTCTTTTCAACCATGATAGATACGGTTATTTCGGCCGTTTAAAAAAAATAATACAACAGAAGTCTGAAATGAAATAGGCCCAGACCCAGACATAAGGGCCTATAGACCTTGGCCGTGACACTGAATAAAATTATTATATAACTAGTGTAAAAGCCCGTCATAAGACGGGAATTAAATTCAAAAGCACCAATACCTAACGGAAATTTTTACTTATTCAAAAGTTTTTTTTTTTTTTTTAAACCACTGTGCATCACCACAGTACACGAACTACGAAGCAGCAGCGAGGATCCCAAAGTGTGTATACGGGATCACACATTCTATAAATACATTTTTGTGCACACCTTCATTTGTGCATTCTTCTTTGGTAAGTGTTACTATTTTCGGGAGAGTACATATAAGGGAAAATCAAATCGCTACATTAACCACCATTGCAAGAGAACACGTAGTACAAGGGGACTAGCTGGAGTTTTAGCCCCATGCTACGTGAGAAGAGAGGGAAAATGATGATGATAATGAAGGAGTAGGTTAATATCTCCTGAAACCACTGCTCAGAACATCAAGTTATCCTTTAACAATTAAACCTCCGGGAAAGAGGTCAACCAAGAAGCAGCTGGTGAGGACTGCCTGATAAAAGAAACCATAGAATACACACGACGAAAGGTATATAAGACCGACAAGGACTTGCAGCTGGAGTTTGTGGACTCCAAGGTTTCACACGATGACGACAGAAACAAACATGCAGATCAATCAAGGCTCAAGGTTACTTAGATTACACATACGCTTTGATTTATCCCATCTTTATCCCACTTTCTTCTCTGCCAGGAGGTATCTTAAACCCATCATTTCCGTCTTGCTCATCAGAAGAAAGATTGTAAACAGTATTTTCTTCTTATTCGATCCTTAGCAAAGCCGTCAGTGACCATCGCGCCTGGTGGCGTCTTGCAGGTTAGCAACAAACTGCTTTCACTTTGCTCGGTTGGCAGTCATTATTCGTGCAACGCCCCAGCTGTGGTTCATTGTTTGCATCTCGACCTCCACAGTTTAAACAGTAATAAAAGAAAACACACACACACACAATAAATAATTCATAAAATTACCGTTTCGCGCTCCATAAAAGCATTTAACGTGATTTATTTTCCCACTGATGTGTGCACTAAGCTATCCGCATGAAAAGACCTGATGCACTGTCAAAGTAGACCATGCTATTGTAAGACAATGCTCGTTCAAATACGATAAATCTTGCAGTGCTGACATTGGCAGAATTTACACGGGAAACAATGAATTACTCCCCTTATAATCTTGACTTTGCTCAAAGGATCTTCATTTGTCTGGAACAATGCAGGAGTACATAGGAAGACAGCATTTGAAACAGATGATGAACTCAAACGCCATGTCCCGCACAGGCTAAGCGTCCATAAACAAAACCTTCTTTGGTGCTGCCGTAAGAGCATTGCTAGGACGATGGACAAAAATGACTCTGAGTAAAGAGATGATAATATTTTGAAAAGGAGTTAACAAGTTCATGATTCTGACATCTTCTCTTCTTTCTTCTTTGGCCGCTAACTGACAAAACAATCAGTGACCATCACGCCTGGTAGCGCCTTGTAGTGCAGAAACAAATTGTTTCCACTTTCCTCGTTCGGCAGCCATCCCTCGTGTGGTGCCCTAGCTCTGGCTCATGCTTTGCGCACGCACGCACGCGCACACACACACATATATATATATATATTTGTGTGTGTAAAAAACAATAAAGACCAGGTAAAGAAATGCAGGCAATAACAGTAAACACAACCCAATTTCGTCCACCACAGTTGCCAGACTTTTATTATGCGACGTTCACTAGTCTGGCAATGGATGTTGAGCTGCATACAAGAAGAAGACTTAGCAGATTTAAGAACAAATGTTAAGCACTGAAGGAGTCTGAAATGCTGGGTCTCCCAAAGGCTGCACTAGCTATAGATGGCTGCACAGGTTCCCCACCGCCTACATGTCAAAACTAACAAGTAGTGTTAGCCCGTTGTGCCCGTTACGAAGCATCATCGTCGCCGCAGATGAGAAGAATCTGTTGAATAAGTATAGATTGTGGGTTTGGAGTTACAAGTAACTGATCAAATCTGCATGGGAGAATGCTGAAATAAGCAATAGAAATACCAACAAAAAAGACAACAACAAAACATGATGCATGCACGGCGATGTCAAGAACGAAAATTCTAATATATGTGCCGAAGGATCCCGTTACCACACCCACTTAGGCATATTGGGAATATAGTTGTTAGGCCCATATTTTCTAGACCATCGACACACTAAAGGTGATGTGGTCAGCACCACGCCGGCCGCCTTAACCTTGCCAGAGTTGCTCTGGTACACAATCTGTGCTGAAGATATAAGTTAAATGTAGTCCCATATCAGATAGTGCCGTAGTGAAGTGAAGTGTTTGAGACTTCGCCATATTAGGCCTCAGCTGTATGATGTGGGGTGACCAGTTCCCTTCCTCCCCGCCTTTGCCTTCCCTAGCTCAAGAGCAAAGCCAGGTACTCATTTATATCTGGGTACATTGGATCGTGACCCTACCAGGTTTCGAACCCGGTAACTTTCCCTCAAGAAGCATACGCTCAAACCATTCGGCCAATCAACGCACAACATGTGAAAAAAAAAAAAAAAAAAATTTTAATTCTAGAGCACTAACGGACGTTATTACAAATGCGTTGAAATCATAACAGTATGGACTAATTAATTATGTACGATAACGAATATTAAACATTCGGCAATACAGGGTGCAATAAGTATGGATACAAATTATTGATGGCTCCGTAGTTTTGGAGGTGTAGAATTTATTGAGGACCCCTAAGTTTCTGGCACTGGGCACAAGACCCGTGGTGTAAAATAACATGAGAACCGGGCCTGCAAAATGATATGATATGCATAAATGTTAGTCACTAGACCTAAAGGTCTAATTTGGACATGCGCCCTAATATAACCGAGAAAAATTTATTTAAACAAAGAAAGGACCGGGTCCAGCTGGAATCCGGTTCTGGCCGTGTGTATTGTAGCAGAAGGACCGGCTTAACGAGGATTGATTATGAGCTCAAATCCTGGCGTCTACTCTAATAATCTCCTTTCCCACTCAATTTTTTATATTATTTTATTATTATTTCCCCCCAATGCTCAAGTACCAGGCTTCTGACAGGGCCAGGTCGAGGCTGCTGTTGTGCCGAATAAATTAGCTAAAGAACTTAGCTACATAAGATCTTCTTATACTAAAGATCTTAGCCAGCTTTAGTCTGTGGAAGCTTCTTATCATGTTGCAGCCCCGGTATAAATACTACATTGCATTTCTCTGAACCCACAAACCACTTTACTAAAAGCTTCTTCTCCGTAGCACACATCACTATCCAAATTGGCATGTTTTCTTCCAACTCTGATTATTTTATGTGTTCGTATCTACATGACGACAAAATTTATGATTTTTCATACTGGATTATAAATTAGTCTCAAGATGGTGCAATAAACATAAAGTAATGTTGTGACATAAATGTTTATAGAATTGATTGGCAGATAATTTTCATAATTTTTGTGATGGAAAGATCTGGCCGTTATTTTCAGAAACTGAAAATGACCACGTCTCTGGATACGGAAAGGTAGCTAATTACAGGTATTACAACATCGGATTCTACAAACACGGAAGACCGGTTTCACGGCTTTCGTAGACAACATGCTTCAGTAAGGGAACGTGTGTTTATAGCAGTAATTATTCGCAGGACACGTTTGTGTTATTATAAATAAGACAAGTCTCTATCGTGCTGTATATAAGACAAGTGTCTATTGTGCTGTACATAAGACAAGTCTCTATCGTGCTGTATATAAGACAAGTGTCTATCGTGCTGTACATAAGACAAGTGTCTATCGTAATGTATATAAGACACGTCTCTCTCGCACTGTATATAAGACAAGTCTCTATCATGTTGTATATCAGACACGTCTCTCTCGTACTGTATATAAGACAAAGTCTCTATCATGTTGTATATCAGACACGTCTCTCTCGTACTGTATATAAGACAAAGTCTCTATCGTAATATGTATAAGACACGTCTCTCTCGTACTGTATATTCTTCTTCCTTCTTCCTCGTTCGCCCTGAAAAGGACGGTGGTTGCGTTGTGTCTGTTTACGCCTAAGCTGTGATATCTGCACCTTTCGGTCGACACATCCGACTTCAGCACGGCATTTTTTAGGGACCGGGTTTGCCTTCCCATTGCGATCCACACTCGCTCAGCCAGACTGCACTGCTGCAGACTGTTTCCAGGACCATCACGTGGAGGTGGAGTGCGGTCTTGACCAGCTCTGGTTCGCTGGTCCTGATGCAAGCAGTACAGCTATGGGTCGCTGACTGCATTCACTATTGCTGCATCTTGGGGTCCCGTACTGTATATAAGACAAGTCTCTAGCCTACTGTATATAAGACAAGTCTCTAGCCTACTGTATATAAGACAAGTCTCTAGCCTACTGTACAGTATATAAAACAAGTCACTAGCCTACTGTATATAAAACAAGTCTCTAGCCTACTGTATATAAAACAAGTCTCTAGCCTACTGTTTATAAAACAAGTTTCTAGCCAACTGTATATAACAGAAGTCTCTAGCCTACTGTATATAAGACAAGTCTCTAGCCTACTGTATATAAGACAAGTCTCTAGCCTACTGTATATAAAACAAGTCTCTAGCCTACTGTATATAAGACAAGTCTCTCTCATACTGTATATAAGACAAGTCTCTCTCATACTGTAAATAAGACATGTCTCTATCGTGCTGTATATAAGACACGTCTCTCTCGTACTGTATATAAAATAAGTCTCTAGCCTACTGTATATAAGATAAGTCTTTATCGTGCTGTATATAAGACACGTCTCTCTCGTACTGTATATAAGACAAAGTCTCTATCGTAATGTATATAAGACAAGTCTCTATCGTAATGTATATAAGACACGTCTCTCTCGTACTGTATATAAGACAAGTCTCTCTCGTACTGCATATAAAACAAGTCTCTAGCCTACTGTATATAAGACAAGTCTCTTTCCTACTGTACATAAGACGACAAGTCTCTAGCCTACTGTATATAAGACAAGTCTCGTACTGTATATAAAACAATTCTCTCTCGTTTGGTTTGGTCTGGTTTTTATGGACCATCTTCACTGCGCACGGACAACTCCATCAGTGCTCCGGTCCCCTCCCTTTGATCACTCAAGGAGGATCTCACAAACTCCGTAGCACCGGCGAGGATCCCATTGTGTGTGTATGGGAATCATACATTCCAGATGTATTTTTGTGGCGGGTAGGTTTATCTAGTTATGTACATTTTTCCAGGGCAGCGACTTATCCTAGATGATAGGCATCCAATCTCACTACCTAGGAGACCAGGGGGGTGTATGAAATCATTAGGACCCACAGGTTCTGAAACCAAAAATATGTCCATCAAATATATTCCCAGTACCGGTTTTCGGAACCGAACCCGGTACCTTAAGAATTATGGGCGGTCACCATACCTCTTAGCTACTCCGACCCACGAATACTGTACGAGTCTCTCGTACAGTATATATGACAAGTCTCTCTCGTACTGTATATAAGACACGTATCTCTCGTACTGTATATATGAAAAGTCTCTCTCGTACTGTATATAAGACACGTATCTCTCGTACTGTATATATGACAAGTCTCTCTCGTACTGTATATAAGACAAGTCTCTTTCCTACTGTATATAAGACGACAAGTCTCTAGCCTACTGTATATAAGACACGTATCTCTCGTACTGTATATATGACAAGTCTCTCTCATACTGTATATACGACAAGTCTCTCTCGTACTGTGTGTAAGACACGTCTCTCTCGTACTGTATATACGACAAGTCTCTCTCGTGCTGTATGTAAGACACGTCTCTCTCGTACTGTATATACGACAAGTCTCTCTCGTGCTGTATGTAAGATACGTCTCTCTCGTACTGTATATACGACAAGTCTCTCTTGTACTGTATGTAAGACAAGTCTCTCTCGTACTGTATATGCGTCAAGTCTCTCTCGCGCTGTATGTAAGACAAGTCTCTCTTGTACTGCATATAAGACACGTCTCTCTAGTACTGTATATAAGACACGTCTCTCTCGTACTGTATATAAAACACGTCTCTCTCGTACTGTATATAAGACACTTCTCTATCATACTGTACACAAGTTTTTCTAATACTATATATAAGACAAGTCTCTCTCGTACTGTATATAAAACAAGTTTCTCTCATACTATATATACAAGTCTCTCTCTTACTGTATATATAAGACACGTCTCTCTCTTACTGTATATATAAGACACGTCTCTCTCTTACTGTATATATAAGACACGTCTCTCTCATCCTGTACCAAGTCTCTCTTGTACTATATACAAGACAAGTCTTTCTTGTACTATATACAAGACAAGTTTTTCTTGTACTTTATACAAGACATGTATTTCTTGTACTAGATACAAGACAAGTCTCTCTTGTACTAGATACACGACAAATCGTACTTGTCCAGTACCAAATCTTGCTGGAACTGCACACAAGAGACGTTTCTGTCCAACTACATATAAGATAATCTGTTTTTAATGCTGGAAATTGATAAGACGATGCTATATCTAGATTTGTGTGTAGAGTCTTTGCAATATAACACAGGTAAAAGTGGTCCAATAACAGATACCGCCGTAGGGGAGTGAATATAGCCCGATAGTTTCCGTGGTTAGAGCGCTTTCCTCTCAGCTAAAATACTGGGTTCCTGGATCGAAACCAGCTGTAAACGGGTACCTGACTTAGTTCACGAGTTAGGCAAGTCGAAAACTGCAAGGAAGGGAACTGGTCAGTCTACCTCATGAAGCTGGTTCTAGTATGGTGAATCTCTAACACTTCACTCCCCATACGACAATTTCTGCTACGGGACTACCTTTACCTTGTACGGTAAATCGAATGAGATCGAATTCCAAATAACAAGTAGTGTTCCGCTCAAAAATCATATGTAGCTTTGAAAATGTACTGCCGGGGAAAAAAGTGGAAAAAGAAAATAATTGACAGCTATAATTAGCATCATAACGAAGGTTTTAAGTGGTGAGCGTTGAAAGGGGAACAACCAGAAAATTGAGATATTCTATTGGCATGGATTGTCCTAATGATCTTGAAAAAAAAACCAAAAAAAAAACAAAAACAAAAAACACACACACACACACACACACACACACACACAAAGCAAACAAACAAACAAAGTATTGCTTGAAAAAACAGAAAGAACGATTTCCACTATTACTCGTATTTTGTTTTCAAAGCAGAAAGCACGCAAGTTCATTGTTTCGGTATCGGTAGAATAGAGATCTGAACACTCGTCAAACATGTCTTAGAGCTATATTACCGCTACTTACGGGAAGTGTCTTCACGTGCAGCTGTGATGACGACGTGAGGACACATAATTAGACCTACAGAAAAGAGGGGCGGGGGGAAGAGAAGGAAAGTAATGGACTCACCCAAAAAAAAAAAAAAAAAATTTGGCCCACACGCAGTTACAGCAAGATTCAAGAGTCGTAAACCCTCCCGCTATGCAAGGTAATCTGCTTAAGTTGGGGAAATCTCCCGCTCTTCTCTTGTCCCAGTTTTACAGAAGAAATGCCCACCCCCGATATCTTCAACTACGTTAGCTTCTGGCGCAGTCGTGAGTTTCTTCCTGCGGGAATTTGAAGTTTTATGGACCACGAGAATAGGAATTAAACAGTCGTACTTATAACGATAACAATTGTAATCTACCGTTTTTCATAATGTATAAAAAATCGCTGATAAAACATACGAGTAACATGTGCTTGAGTGTATGTATGTCTATGTATGTAAGATCATTACCTTGACATATTAAGAGCTAAAAACGCATCACCTATGTAATGCTGTCATTGAATATTTTTTTTTAAACTCATGAGAACGTGAGAACCGTCATCATAACTTCATCTTATGATTTTACGAGAATATGGGAACAGTCAGAATTACTTCATCTTACTATTTCATACCAGATTCGTCAGAGTTACTTCGTCTTATTATTTAACGAGATTGTGAGAACCGCAGTCAAAATTACTTATTCTTACTGTGACGGTATTGCCTCCTCTGCTTTGCAGTAGTAGTCCAACAGTGGCCAAAACTCAAGAGTATCTATTATAGGTGTAGCGTAAGGTATTTATTGTATCTAGGATCAGTATAGTACTGACAGTACAGAAATAGAATTTCTGCAGGAAAATGGTGAAGTCCCAGTGTATGAGAGAACTACTGGTATCACAAATTAGTTATGGCTGTGAATGATCTGATCTCGAAAAATTAGTAGAGTGGAGACAGTCATAAAATGCCACCCGCTGTGTAACTATGTGTGATATTAAAACAAGGAAACAGATTTCACTTAACAATTATATACTTGACCAGTCGTTCAAATACAATTTCCTTATTTATTAAGTATATACACTATCTACTCTTGTGCTGAAGGGTGGATGTTGGAAGATGGAATGTAATGGATTTGTAAGTTTACATGTATATAAATATATATTTATTTATTTATTTTATTTATATTTATATATATTACAACAATATAGGAAATAAATTATATATATATATATATATATATATATATATATATATATATATATATATATATATATATATATATATATATATATATATATATATATATATATATATATATAAAATCATAGACAGTTAATTGCTCACACTTGCCGACGGAAATGGTACTAATGTGTACTCATCTCTTAAAACAGTTCTGTCCTTCTTAATTTGATGCACACAACACCCGCTGATGATCATTCCTTTAGCCCACCCAAGACTGAGGGGGACTAAGGATGTAGCTCCGATACAACCACTATGCTCCTGCGAAGTTTCAGGCAGCAGAATTGACCCGAACATACGACCTCAGGTTGGTTCCTATCTTCCCATACTACAATCCCAATTACTCAGACTTTACCCTCGATGTGAATTAAATTTAATCCCTCGGGATAAAACTTTCTTTACATTTAAATAGAATAGCTTTCATAGTTACTTTATATTCAAATGAGAAGGCTAACAATACAGATAGAGTCAGTTTACATATACATCTCCATTGATAGAAAAGTGTTCACAATATAAATTGAATATGTTTTCATTTATGTTTTACACTGATTGAAAAGTTTGAAACTTCCATTACTTTAAAATGAATATTTTCACATAGACATTTACCCTGGTTTAAGCTTGAAAACTTCATTAATTTTGAAGTGAATATGTTTATAGGGACATTTACACTGCTTTGAAAATGTAAGTATTATACTTAGAATGTACATTATTTCTTTCATCTTTACCTCCCTGCTCCATAGGAAACCTGGAACTACTTTACGCTTTTAGTCCTCTTTACGAAACTATCAATAAAGCAATCACCAGCCCATGCAGTGGTGGTTCATGAATCATCATTCTAGATACTGAGGTTGACAGCCTCAAATGACTTGGGCGTCCTGTAGCAATTTTCACATATTAAAATTCACATGGTAATATATATATATATATATATATATATATATATATATATATATATATATATATATATATATATATATATATATATATATATATATATATATATATATATATATATGTGTGTGTGTTAGTTCACGTGTTAGTAATGAAACATAGAATGAAAAATGCACTACTTATGCCAATCTTGGCTACAGACTTGTTGCTCAGATGAATTAAAAGAGACGAGTCCGTCTCTTACACGCGTATGGGGTTGTCTTTAATTTGACAATAGATTCCCTCTCTGACTTCGTGTGTTTCTTCAGTTTCCTAGTCCCGGTGTTCCTTATTAAAATGTAAAGATTTCTTATGCTTTGTAAGTCTTATTTGGTTCTCCAATAAAAGGTCCGGTTAAAAAAAGGAATTATGAATCTAGTCTTCACTCTCTGGCGAGGTCTGATGTTGTCTTGGCGAGCGTGAAATTCACAGTGAAATAAAACTGCGAAATGGTCAGACTATATTCCTATCTTCCCAAGCATTGTTGTTATGAATCTAATCAGAAAGATCCAATCATTTCAAATCAAGCGGATAGGGTGTGATGATTTCAAAAATATTCCGACATCGGATAATTTTGAACGTAAGGCAGAGGTCAACTCTCCCATATATGGTAATATGATGTCCGATGCCCTTATGTACAAACTTACAGACAGATCGGGGAACTCACATGACAAAATGTGTAAGCTGTAATGCTTATTACTTTATTAGAAAGTAATGTTGTTATAACAAGTCGGCCCGGAAGCGATTATGTCACCTTTGTCTGCCCACATGTGTCACACAAACAGTAATCTCGTTATCTGCCGTATGAGTACGCAAAACTCCGTGTCTGCCCATCTGGGTTACCAAACGAGTCGTCTTATCAGCGGTTCAATCTAAACACGCCAGCGGCTATCTTATCTCAGTTGCTCACCGCAAGCCAGTATAACCGGGTAACAACAGGTGACATCACAGAGAGGAGTGTCGAATGATTTGATAAAATCAAATACCTGCTACTTAGCAGAAAAATAACGAAGAAAGAAAGAAAGAAAAGTGCTATAATTGGCAGCACATAATAAAAATCAGGACCACAAATGTACCGATACTGCCGGAGAGAAACAAAGATCGATAGGGGCCGCCCCGTTTTGTCACACTTACTAATTCATGAGAATGTGAGAACCGTCAGTATTACTAATTCTTGAAAGTTCATGCGAATATAACTGCCGACAGAACTTCCTTATTCCTGCTAGTTTAAGAGAATGTAAGAACCGTCTATATTACTTATTCCTGCTAGTTCATGAGAATGTAAGAACTGTCTATATTACTTATTCCTGCTAGTTCAGGAGAATGTAAGAACCATCTATATTACTTGTTCCTACTAGTTCATGAGAATGTAAGAAACGTCTATATTACTTATTCCTGCTAGTTCATGAGAATGTGAGAACTGTCTGTATTACTTACTCTTGCTAGTTCATGTGAGACCGGACATAAATACATATTCTTGTTAGTTCATGAGAATATGAGAACCGACAGAAATACTTATTCCTGCTAGTTCATGAAAATGTGAGAACAGACAAAAATACTTATTCTTGTTAGTTCATGAGAATTTAAGAACCGTCTATATTACTTATTCCTGCTAGTTCACGAGAATGTGAGAACCGTCTGTATTACTTATTTCTGCTAGTTCAAGAGAATGCATGGATTTCCCTTTCTAGTTCGAGAGACTGTAAGAGCTGCCAGAACCAGCTTATCTTGAAGAGCCAAGGAACAACTGAACAGAAAGGGGGGGGGGTGGGGGGAGGGGGGGCAAACTACTGAAAATACCATTAATGTACGAGGGGGGAAAAAATAGAAGAATATTCCGTATAAAGCGTGGAAAGCAGCTTTGCCATTTTGTTTAAGGTTACATCCACTGGAATGTGAGGTTGCTATTTATATTTATACAAACAGACGCGTCTATTCTCATCTGCTGCAAGCCATTCTGCTTTTTCTTTCTCTTCTGCTAAACCATTCCAGCCTTACTAGGGTTTTTAAATGAATAAAAACAATGTTCCTTTATTTGTTTGCAACTTTTTTCCCCCCGCTTTCTCCTTCACATTGATTTTACACAACAGAAGTTCCGTCAATAATGCAACACAACAAAAAATTGTTTCTTGCACAAAACAATTTCCTGAAGTTCAAGCTCCATATTTTTTTTTTTTATGGTCGACCTATTTTAATCTGACAATCTTCTTTCTTTTCCCGCCATTTCTACTTGTTGTAACTGCCAGGTTTTAATTCAACCGGTTATATTACTGCCCAACACGATATTACGTCACACATATCCGCTGCTACTTTAATACCTTTTTCTCTAGCTCACATTTCCTAAGGTTTCCAGGCCAATCTTTATGTTGCATACATTTATTGTAGTTGGACTGAGGGATGGTGGTGGTGGGGTGGGGTGGGGGGGGGGGGAAGGGGAGGGGGAGAACTAGGTTTGACCAATACCCCGTGTCAAAAGCTTGGGTCAGTACCGTTACCCAGGCTTACAGGATTCACTTGCTTTATTGATGGGGGGATTTAGGTTTAATCTTCCCCCCCCCCCCCAAACAATTAACAAAAAAAAATCTCGATATCACAATGTGTGTCCTATCCATCGCTGGCGTCTTCTTGTCATCTCTTTGGTACAGATGTCTTTGTTTTAATTATTACCTTCCTCAGTCAGCGTTGTGTTCCTTACTTGGCGGACACACCAAGCAAATAACACTGACAAACAACATTTTTCTTTCTTATATAAGAATAAGTGTTCTTAGGTCAGTTTCTTGCGCTGATTTCAAATCTGAAATCCGTTTATCTCTATCACGTCGGGTTCTTAAGATATTTGTGAATAAATATATTTTTGGGAAACCGTTATTTGCTCCGTTTCATTTTTACTATATAACTTATTAAAAATTAATAAAAAGCAACATAATTCTACTTTTTATACTGCTAAAAGATGCATGACATATGTTACGCGATTTTTCAAATAGTTACTGTATTTTGAAATAATTCTGAGCAAAATATGGCTTCTAGAAGTTGTAGAAATTCGGCTGATCTGTTCTGTTACGTGTGCAGATATTTTACCGATCGTGTTGACCAGAAAAACTTTACACCATTACTAAAGAAAGCATATGAACTTTATTTCGATTCGAAAGTTGATGATGCAATTAAATCTTGGTAGCCAAATGCAGTTTGTTCGATACATTGGCAGGTTGGTTACGAAAATCGCTGAAGCATAAGTCGATGCCTTTTGGAGTGCCAGTAATATGGCGTGAACATACAAATCACACTACTGATTGTACTTCTGCTTGACAAATATCCATGGTTTCACTTTTAAAACTAGAAAGTCTGTGGTTTATTCAAATATTGAATTGGTTTCGAAACCAGTGCCTCATGATCCAATCACGTGTCCGATCCAAGTACCACCAGAAACATAATCCGTTGGACGTGAATGAACCATCAGAAAGTGATAGTTTACCTGCATTAGAAACTAATTCTGACTCAGATTACATACCGGTGAATGATAGTGTTTACTTAATTAACCATTTAGGACTTTCAGATCTAATACGTGATCTCGCTCTTACCAAAGGACAAGCGGAATTACTCGGTTCGCGACTCAAAGAATGGAATCTTTTAGCGCCCAATACTCCGATATCTAAATTTCGTCATAGACACAGAGAACTTGTTCAATACTTTGAGATGGATGATGACATTTGCTATTGCAAAGATGTAAACGGTCTAATGGTGCACCTCGGTCATAAGCACATAGTCAACGAATGGCGACTTTTCATCGATTCTTCCAAGACTAGTCTAAAAGCTGTGTTATTGCATAACAGAAACTTATTTTCATCAATTCCAGTCACCTACTCTGTTCATATGAAAGAAACTTATGACAATATGGCTATACGTTTGGAAAAAATAAAGTACAATGACTACCAATGGCGGATTTGTGGAGACCTAAGGTCATTGCATTCTCACGGGCATGCAGACTGGGTATACTAAATTTTGTTGCTTCCGATGTGAATGGGACAGCCGCAACAGACAGGAACATTATGCAAGAAAGGTGTGGCCTATCCGGGATCGTATGCAGCTCGGGCATAAAAATGTAATACACGAGCCATTAGTTAACAAAGACAGCTTCATTTTACCACTGTTACATATAAAGTTGGGGCTCATGAAGAATTTTGTAAAAGCGTTAGATAAAACGAGCAAAGCTTTCACTTATCTTCGAGAAAAGTTTCCGCAATTTAGCGATGCAAAGATAAAGGAAGGTATCTTTGTAGGACCTCAGATTAGGAAAGTTATTGCAGACAAACAATTCGAGAACTTGTTACATGGTAGTGAACTTCGCGCATGGATGGCATTCAAATCGATCGTCGATAACTTTCTGGGGAAATCACAAATCTGTTGACTATGTTGCATATTGTTAAGCAGTGCATAGATGCATACAGAATTATGGGCTGTAACATGTCCCTCAAAATCCATTTGCTCGATTCACATCTTGACTTTTTCCCTGACAACCTTGGCGAAGTCAGCGATGAACATGGAGAACGATTCCATCAAGATATCGCCGTAATGGAGTCACGTTATCAAGGACGGTGGAGTGTGACCATGCTTGCCGATTATTGTTGGATGCTTCATCGCGATGTACGCCATGCCATTCCCCGACGAAAGTCGACTGCAAAGAAATTCAAGCCTACATAACTGTTATACTTCTTGTACGAATGATGTTGTAATACTGTATGCGTTGTTAAAAAACTTCAATTGCGTATTTCTAGAGATCCCGACCTGATAGAGAAAAACGGTTTGCAGATTTAAAAACAGCGCATTAAAATTGACCAGAAAAACATAGAAATGTTAGAGAAAGAAAAAAAAGTTTTTTTTTGTTAGTCAGTGTAATTAGAAAAGATGCCACTCTATCATGGAAGCAATCAGGGGCATCCCTATTGACCACCAGCCTAGAGCCGATTTCAAAAGGTGGAATAAACCCCTATCAAACATTACATTTCCATTTCAGGCCTTTTATTTCTACCAATGTCTAATCAATGACGATGTGCATAAGACGAGAACGTGAAACCGCGAGAATTCCCCTGGCTGTAAAGAGTTTCATTACGTGAGCCTCTCACGAAATTCATTAGCAAACGCTCGCTACCGGCTCCCTAAACAAACAATGTAGGACGCCCAGTATAGGGAGCCAAAGCTGTTGGAAAAACAAAACTTGTAACACCAGAAACAGACAACGATGTCTTTTTCTCGCGCTGGGGGCATCTTTGATGAGTGTGCGCGTGAAAATAAGGGCGATAGGAAGCGCAGCGTTCCAAAATTGGAAGTCTTTGTGTAGATTATGGAATGTTACATTTCTAGCAACTGCAAAGTAACATAATTATGTCCTGTTCACAACAAACTCGTTAGTGCTACCGTGTGAAACGAAAACGAACTAAAATACAGTTGACGTGCTACATATTTCCCCAACATCCAAACGTTTTCAACAGGATAGCATGCAGTAGTCTAAACTGTTTAACAATATTAACTGCAACAGTCTAACAAGAAAAATACTTGCAGTAATCAGTCTATGCTATTGCGGTTCCATCAAGAACGAAAATAGAGATGATGATGAAGAAATGTAAAAGATGCACAGCACTACTTTTTAACAGGACCATCGCGTGTTTCAATGTAGCGTACTATGAGAACCAAAGAATTCAAAACCCGATGTATTTTTTGTCCAACTTGTCCCTCTTATTCCTATTTTTTTCGGAAATCTGGAACACTTGTGTTATCCCTAACGAAGAAAGTTTGTTATCACGGTTTGACAACAGTAGACTACGAGGCTTTACTTGACCATCATGAGATGAGACAGTGCCACAACTATCTATGTCAGTGTTTCTCAACCTTTTTGTGTTCACGGCACACTTTTCAATTTTCTAAACATTTGCGGCACACCTCTGACCCCGCGTCTGAATTAAATAAAAACATATTTAAAAAATATTTTAAACACATGCTAAAAAGCCAGAAATAATTTTTCACGGAGTTTATAGCTTGCAGTCAAAAAATGTAACATCAAATTGACAAAAAGCGTGGGGCGCTTAAGCGCTTATCATACATTTTATCCATAAGTGTCTAATGAAGTATAAAGCAGAAGTTAATTTCATGTAGAATCAGCGCCCCAGGCTTTTTGTCAACTTGATGTTACATTTTTTGACTGCAAGCTATATACTCCGTGAAACATTATTTATGGCTTTTTAGTGCATTTAGATATCATTGAAGCACTATACAAGGACGCAAGCAGTGCTGTTTTTGCAAGCAACGACATTGGAGAATTTTTCAAAACAACTGTAGGAGTTCGGCAGGGATGTATCCTGTCCCCAGTGCTCTTTAATATTTATCTAGAACATATTATGCAAGAGGCTCTCTACGATTATAAATCAACCATATCGATTGGAGGCCGACCTCTGTGCAACCTACGTTTTGCTGATGATATTGATCTGATAGCTGGATCAGAATCAGAACTTCAAGACCTTACCTCTAGACTGGAGAAAGTAACAAGAACGTATGGGATGGAAATTAATATAGAAAAAAGCAAGAAATTGGTGAATAGCCATAAGAAACATGTTCCGACCAACATTACGTTAAATGGGCAAACGTTAGAAGAAGTTAACACCTTTAAATATCTCGGGTCCACTATATGCAGTGATGGAAGATCAATTAAAGAAATCAAGACAAGACTTGAGATGGCCTCAGCTGCCATGACAAGGTTGAATGTGATCTGGAAAAGTAACATCAGTTTTCCTGTGAAGATCAAATTATACAAATCACTTGTATTATCTATTCTCTTGTATGGGTGTGAGAGCTGGACACTCACTGCAGATACGGAGCGAAGGATTCAGGCTTTCGAGCATAAATGTTATAGAAGAATTTTGCGCATTTGCTATAAAGAGCACAAAACAAATGTCTATGTTAGGGAGAAGATAAACACCTATGCAGGCCACCAAGAACCACTTTTGTCAACAGTGAAACGTCGAAAGCTTGCCTGGTTTGGGCATGTAACTCGTCATGACTCCCTTTCGAAAACGATCCTTCAGGGAACAGTCGAAGGTAAACGGAGAAGAGGAAGGCAGAGAAAATCCTGGGCTGATAACATCAAAGAATGGGCAGGACACGGTTTTTCCACACTTGTACGCATTGCTGAGGATAGAGAGCAGTGGAGGACCCTGTCTGCTGATGCTTCCACCATGGCACCCCTACGACCCATGACGGGTTACGGGCTGAGATGAGATGATGAGTGCATTAACAGCCTGTGTTTAAAATATTTGTTTAATATTTTTTTATTTTCTTCTTTTTAGTGTTATTTTTTGTTTGTTTGTACATTTAAGTCAAATGTAATCGATCCGCTAATGACATTATCAGTTTGCGATAAACGAGTCCAGAGCACAGGAGGCGGATTTCATTATTCAGTATATTACACGGAAAGTTAATATTTTTTTTCTTTTATTTAAAATTTTTTTTGATAAGAGTTGTAAATTACATTTATTTAAATGTAGTTGTCAGTTGCGTGTATGTCTGTGCACGCGCGTGCGATTGTGTGTGTGTGGAGGGGGAAGGGAGGAGAAGTTTCAATATTTATCTCAAGAAAGACAATCTTGTTGGAAACAATACACCTAGATTATTTGCAGTTATCACCCATTTTACTGATGAAACAATACCCCCAAAAAAATTTAATATGAATTTTAATGTTATTCATTTTATTATTTTTACGACTTATTATTGTATTGTCATCGAGAATACACAACTATGCCAAGTTTCAGTGTTATTGCTCATCTGGAAGTGATCGAAAACAATTGTCGTACGGAAGGTCCAGTTAATTGTTTAAAATAATTAGAACATATATTTTACAAACAAAAAATGAAATACGAAATTTAAAATTGGTACTAGTGAAGTGAAGACTATGCTTCGTCCACGCCTTTTGAACGTTGTTTATGCGCCTCTTGTCTTTTTGTAATATGAAACAAATATAAAGGTATGTTATCAGGCACTCGCAGGAAATAAAGAAGTAGAACACCAGACAACAGAAAAACAACAGACATGAGTGGCTTACCCAGGATTTGAACACTGGACCTTCCGTACGACAACCCCGCCTAGCCATGCAAGTGAATCACACTATCCTCCCTGCCATCTACGCATCATTAAAAAAAATGATGTTTCAATGGCAGGTCATCAGTGCGAACCACAATACACGACACCGGAAGTCCACCGTGGGCAGTTCAGCCTATTAATGACGCAATCACTTCTGTTGTTTCTCTATCCTGCAGTATAGGCCAATCCAACAAGACAAGGACCTTAATACCGTGTCCAGTAAATGACAGTAGACTATAACAGTGAGAACAGGACAGTGGGTAGGTTTGGTATTGTATAAACATTTATTACACATAAGGAAGGGATTCACATGAAAGGTCGGCTGCAATGAATGTCCAACGTCTTATCTCTCTTGTATTGATGGTGCAATCTGGTAGACTCTTTCCTGTCCATCTCTCGATGTTATCTTCCCACTTATAGCGCTGTCGTCCTCTTGAATGTTTACCTTCAACTCTGACCTTCTATTATGGTCTTCAGTAAGTGGTTGTCTTTTTACATGGATAATTTATTTTAGCTAATTTAGATCTCCTTAATTAATTCTCTTTTCACTCCTAGGTTTTCGAAAACATTTTTATTTGTTCCTTACTATCAACACACGAGCGTCCCATTGACATAGTGGTTAGAGCGCTGGTCTCTCGCAGCATACCGACACGCCCCAGTCTACCTAGCTGTAAATGAGTGCCTGACTTTGAGTTAGGGAAGAAAAGGCAATGAGGAAGGGAACTGGTCACTCCATCTCTCGATGATAGACATAGTGTGGTGAAGTCTCTAACACTTCATCCTCCTTCGGGGATATATAGCATATTTTTGGTACATGCTATGGGACTACCTTTATCTTATTTACTACCAAGACCGACTATTTTGATATAAGATATAATTTAGCTTTTAGACGTAGAAAACAGATACGATGGGACGTTGTGATATAAGATATAATCTAGCTTTTAGACGTATAAAACAGATACGATGGGACGTTGTGATATAAGATATAATCTAGCTTTTAGACGTAGAAAACAGATACGATGGGACGTTGTGATATAAGATATAATCTAGCTTTTAGACGTAGAAAACAGATACGATGGGACGTTATTCATGCAGTGACGCAGTTATTATCGGCTGCTGCTGGCTTGCCTTAAGTAATATTTTTTAAAAACTTTTAAATTCAGCATCAATGTGTACATGAATTACGTACGCGTTTTTTTTTTTTTTTTTGGGGGGGGGGGGGGGGGGGGGGATTACCTTACAAGCTGCCAGTGCCGAATTCTTGAATGGTCGCATCCCGAAAGATATCTTCTACGGACACTTGACAGCAAAAGAACAGCTGATCTAACTCAAAACGTTACAGAACACTCTGAAATCAGTTTGCCAAGTGGATTAGTTCAAGGACAACTACGAATCGACACTCGCAAAGCATGTTTTACCTCATTACAGGCCTGCATGGGAACTGGATGGTTAAACGACACCAAAAAAATCATTTTTATTTGCACAAATCAAGTGAAGTAGCAAAGACAAACACCGATCAGGAATCCAGCTAAGTCAGAGGTTTTCAAACTGTGTGTCGCGGCTCCCAGGGGCGTCGCGGCTCCCAGGGGCGTCGCGGCTCCCAGGGGCGTCGCGGCCCTCGGCTAAGGGCGTCGCGGTGGCTTGGGAAAAGTGTTGGGCTCGATATTATGAGCCAAGGTCCATCAATAAATATAGATCTTCGTAGGACGACATGTTTGCGCCGAGGTATTATTACATGTACCAATACGTGTCATTAGGTACTAGAAGTTATTGACAAATGCACCATAAAACTCCAGAGCAGGTCTATGTTACGAACAGCTGATCACTAACTCTGATGTCATCATGGCGGATGCTGGTGTTAAGAGATGAGATGACCCAACAGCGATCGTCCAAGACGACTCTGTTTATGAGCTGTGCGCTAGTGACTTCTAGCAGGCTGGCTTGTTATTACTACAGTTTTGGTAGATGGCAGTCGGAGTCGTACCACGTGTCACACTAATTAAAATCAGTCTGGTCTTGCTGTTTTGTAGTTTGGACGTAGTTTTGTCCAATGCAGTTTGTTTTAAATTGTGTTGTGTAATTGTCTCTGTTTTTCAGACAGTATGGATACATTTTTAATTAAGTGTGCAAAACGAGATATTTCTGAGGCGTCGTGCAGTTCTGAAGACGAACTGGGACGAAAACATCGGAAGTACGACGACAGTTACCTGCACTACGGGTTTACGTGCACTACTGTGGGAAATGAAGAAAGCCCACAGTGTGTCATTTGTTTTAAAGTTCTGGCTAGTGAAAGTATGCTTCCCAATAAAATGAGATGACATTTGGAATCAGTTCATGGCAGTTTGGTGAACCGACCACTTGAGAGTACTTTTCTCGCAAGTTAAAAGAAATGACAGAACAAAAAGCAACGTTCACTAAACAAACTACGATTCCTTCAAAGGCTCTTCTTTCATCTTACAAAGTTGCTTACCATGTAGCAAAGAGCAAGAAACCCCACACCATTGCGGAAGACCTTATCTTACCTGCTGCTGTGGACATAGTGTCTACTATGATAGGTGAGTCTGCCGCCAAGCAATTGCTGAGTGTGCCTTTGTCAGATAGCACTATTAGTCGTCGAATAATTGAGATGGCTGACGATGTTAATGACCAGTTGATTGAAAAACTCAAATGTGATTTCGCTATTCAGCTAGATGAAGCTACAGATATGCACAATGATGCGTATCTAATCTGTTATGTGCGGTTTATAGATGACAATAAGTTCTTTGAGGATCTTCTTTTCTGCAAAAGCATCAAATCTAGAACAAAAGCAGCAGACCTCTTTGAAATACTGGATTCTTGTATGGAAGAAAACAACATTAACTGGGAGAAATGTGTAGGTGTGTGCACTGATGGAGGTCGTTCAATGGCTGGCTGCTATGGCGGACTGCAAGCCTTGATTCGGAAGAAAGCTCCTTTTTGTGTCTGGACTCATTGCATCATTCGCAGGGAAGCATTGGCATCCAAAAACATCAGCCCTGCCCTTAATGAAGTCCATCAATCGGTAATCGAAGTAGTAAATTTCATTAAAACGCGGCCACTAAAGTGCAGGTGTTTCGAGCAAATGTGCATCTACATGGGAGCTGAACACACTTCGCTATTTTATTATTGCAACTCTCCCTGGCTTTCACGCGGAAATGTCATCAAAAGGGTGTATGAACTCAGGAATGAGCTTTATTGTTATCTTGTCGAAGAAAAACATTCTAGTTCTGAAAAGTTCGTGGACAACGACTTTGTTTTGAAGCTAGCATATCTTTGTAATGTCTTCGAAAAACTGAATACTTTAAATGTGTCCCTTCAAGGTACTGAGACCCATATTCTGCAGCTGTCAGATAGAATTTCGGCCTTCAGAAAAAAATTGCTATTGTGGAAGGAAAAGTTAGACAAGAAAGACGTAAATTACTGCTTTCCTTCTCTGCACACCTGTTTAGAAGACAATGACTTTGGAGCTGAGTGAAGAACTGAAGGCTGCGTTTGTTGACCACTTAACACAGCTAAGTGTTTACTTTGGCAAGTACTTTTCAGAAGAAGACCTGGATCAAAAATCCTTTCAGTACAGAACTCCAATCTACACTCACTACTAGAGAGCAAGAGCAGCTTATTGATATTTCATCGGACTCCACACTGAAATCGAAGTTCGACTCTTCATCACTACCAGAGTTTTGGAGCTTGGTGAACCAGGAATATACAGAAGTAGGCAGCAAGGCCCTACGAGTTTTGATTCCATTTGCAACATCCTACTTGTGTGAGACAGGGTTTTCTGCATTGGCCGCCATCAAAACAAAATACAGATCGCGATTGAACGTCGAGAAGGAGATTCCAATCGCAATTTCCAAATTTGTGCCCAGATTTGAAGAACTGATGATGAAGAAGCAAGCTCATCTTTCTCATTGACTTTGTGACTAGTATAAGGTGTCATAAAACTGTAAGTTGATTAAATTAATTTAGTTTTTCATTTACAAAATAAATACAGTCTTATTTATTTTGTGTCCGAAACTTAACTTATTTACCCCTCACAATTGGTATCAGATGTAAAATATGCACATTCAGAAGTCATTAATATCTTTTTGGGTACAATTGCTTATATATAATATATAGTATAGAGAGGAGCCGCGGTGATTTATGCACAGGTCAAGGGAGCCGCGGACCAAAAAAAGTTTGAAAACCTCTGAGCTAAGTGATTACTGTTTCCTTACCAGTATGTTATGAAGACAGGGGCAAGGAAAATCCTTATCAGGACTCCATGGTGATTCAAAACACTAGCAGTTCTCAAGCGTTACTCTGCAATAATGAAAGCGGATTTCCTGTGTAATCTACGCAACATCCTTGGGAGAAAAAATATTTCAAATAACAGATTAATAGCAATTTATTTCTTTGTTTTCAGTTTCCACAGACAGAAAAGATATGTACGGTTGTACTTTACTGCGGTACTGCTGTGGTTAAGGATGGAATGGGTTCATTTTCTACACTTGGAATGGGTTCATTTTCTACACAAGACAACAGGAGGCCTAGACACTTGGGAGCCATGACCCAGATGGACCCGCCCCACCTAGAGTGTAAAGGAGAATAATGGGCCGAAACACTTGTTCGTCGGGGAGACTCCTTCTGATGATCAGATTGCCTCCTGTTGTATCGCTCTGTATAGTTTCCTATCACCATGGAACTAGAAAATAAGACACGACATGGAATAAACACGTAATGGATTAATGGCGGCACACCAAAGACATGAGGAAAATGAAGAGATGCTGTGAGGCCGAACGAACAATAGGCAGAAAGCGGAAGCTGAATATATATATATATATATATATATATATATATATATATATAACATATATATATATATATATATATATATGCTATATATAATATTATATATATATATATATATATATATATAATCATTCTGCTGTTGTTCTTTTCATGCCATGATGTCAAACTGTCCAGTATTTCTCTCTTTATCGTCCTTTATATATTTTTCCTTCAGCTTTTCCTGTTGTCACGGTGTATTCCAGCTTTCTTATTATTATTACATGCCCATAAAAATTGGACTGATTCATTCAAATGTGAGTAGTAAGCTTCCTTTGCGCGCCGTCTTCTGTCAGGACATCCACATAACTCTTCCTAGGTGCCCATGGCATCGATAACATTCTTCTGTAAAACCACATCACTGCCGCATTAAGTGTTCTTCCTACTTGTTTTAATTGTTCATGACTCACTTTCATATGTTAGAATTGGCTCTAAATAACAATGAAGAACTCTCTTTCTCACTAACTTTATGACAAGCAAGACAAAAGCTGACACTACGCCCATGGTCAACATTGAGCAACAATAGGTCTGGCACACATTTATGTTTCTTTATTTTTACTCCCCCTGTTCCAATAATCGTTCTTATCGTTGTGATGAAAGAAACATCATAAATACCATAATTAGTTACCTGGAACCAAGGCTATTAAAAGCTTTACGGCATCTAATTATTCCCATAAAACTTGACAAGCAGTTACCGCTACACTGAAGTTAATTTCTCCCCAACAACTTGCTATACCAATTAGCAGAGCACAATATAGTCGATGCTTCTCATAGGCTTACAGCCATGCGCCTATCATCGAGGTAGTACAATTTAATGCGGCGCTCGTGCCCAGATCCGCTTAAACGCATCAATTAGGTGCAGATACAATCCCAGCCCCAACAAGAGGGTAAAGGAAATGACCCGGAAGGATGTTACCCAATCAATTCGCGGTAGGGAACACAGTTATAATGACCGCATCAATTTGTTTGGATTTCGACGCTGAATCAACTGGTGCTATTGGTCGATCAAACTGCATTAGTTAATGAACAAACAGACGGCAACGTCCCGAGCTTAGCGGTGTTTGGTGCTAAGCTGTCGCGTTGTCTTTGAAGACAATTTAAAAAAAAAAAAAGGAATCAAAGTTACCCGAACGGTGCTCTACGTTTGTACGCAGACGACACTCCCGGTTTTCAGTTTCTTGTTCTACCTTCGAAAGTATGAAATACAATAAAATGTGACTAATGAGCGCTTGGAACATGTGGGGGAACAGGTAAGACTAAATGAGTCAGAATCAAAGAAACGACAACACCGCAGCCGTTCTAAACGACGCAATCAAGTTTCGCGCACGGCATGTCACGTGCGGGGCGGTGTACAGTTTAAGATCGATTCCCAGTTGAGAACATCCTACAGTCAAGTGTACGCGCAAGATTTTCTGGGTATTCTATTTACCAAATAAAACACAGATTTCTCATACGGTACTCTTGTTTGCTTGTCTTTCCCGCCTCGTCACACATCCGTTTGTTCAATTTTTATTTTGTTGACCTCGTGGTATTTCAGTCTGCTGCGCCCTATTCTCTGTCTGAAATCATCACCTGATCTCTTCTTGGTAACGATTTTGTTGACAAAATCAACCAAGAATGTAGGTTCCATGAGAGAAGCAACTATAACGAACACCCACTGTAGAAGAAACTGTAAAACTTGTGAGATTTACTCGTGCAATGAACATGATCCTAACAGCCATTCGACTCCTGACGTAAGAAGGAAAAGTCAAGACTTCAATGAGAACCAGCATCAACTACACCAGACTCCACCGGTAACCCACTGCCACCGCCTGGACAGTTAAGTGCAGTTACATAGCACAGTGTATGGACACAAAATATCCACCTATGATTCAAACTGTCCTACGACGAAAGCTCAAGAAAATAGCAACCTATTTAACTGTTTTTTCTAAGTTACACATTTTAGATTTTAACCGTGTTTCAACTATATATATATATATATATATATATATATATATATATATATATATATATATATATATATATATATATATATATATATATATATCCTTAATTTGAGCTGATAACTTGGTTGGCTGAAAGCTGATGACTGCACTCGTATGACATTTTAAATACGTAAATACAGAGCTAAACAGATTAAAATTTTGCTGAAATATCTCGGCTGGGAACTCATTAAATACGAGTCAAGTATCATAACGTGATACCTATCTCGCAGAAGTGGGCGGGGTATACACATTTTACAAGAACCTGGAAAACTCAGTTTTTTTGTTTTTTTAATTGCCATTCTAAAATCTTGTGAGACTCTCTAAAATAGGAGCATAACCCTCCTATTTATATCACCGCCAAGAGTAATTTTGAGCGAAGGTTGCTGCCTTTGAAAAACCACATCCTTTTACTCGAACTGTCTGGCTATTCGTGGACCACTACGGCAGACCAAAGGAGACAATCCGCGACGGTAATGTCGTTTGTGATGTGTGCATAACTATTAAAAAAAACCAAACAAATACTAGCTGAACAAAAAGGTGGAAAAAAAATTTGCTCACGGTGAACAGGACACGTATTGAAGAAACCACCTGACAGCACCAGAACCCCTAGCATTGTATTTTTAGATTTTTTTTTTTTTTTTTTTTTTAAACATGTAAAGGTAGTTCCATAGCAGATACTACCATAACTACCGTAAAATCTCGCGTATAAATACGCATGCTTGATTTAGCCCAACATTTTCTGGTAAAATGGAAATTCGTGTATAATACGCACCATAATTTTTCAAGATTTTATTTTATTAAACATTTGTTAAAAATCTGAAAGAAGATGGAAGATGCTGCGCGATAGTAGTTCTTCGACGAAATGAAAGACCATGTCGCTTCATAAAACGAACTGCCCATCCATATGACGCTTTAAATGTTGTTGTGCCTGTACGAGGTTTTTTAAGTTCAAGAGCTTTAAGTCGGATTTCAATGCATGAAACACCGATGCCTTGTTGCCTTCTATCCACTACTCACTCCAATAATGTTTTTTTTTCTAGGTCTGGAAGATCTGGTGGTGACCCACGATTCGCCTTTTTCTTACTAGGCAACACTTGCAGCGCCTCTTTATTTTTTCCCCATAATCGAATGTTGCACTCGTTAATGGAAAAATGTCGACTTGCTGCCCGATTGCCGTTAGATTCTGCATATTTTACCACTAAGAGCTTTTCTGCTGCAGTACAACATTTTCTCGAATTCATTTTTAGGGCTCAAAATAATCAAATGACAAACTTCACAACCAAGCTTAATATCAAAACAGATTGAAGACCAAGAGTGCGAAATGCGTTTTGCAACAATGTCTGACACATAAGAAAACACATGGCACATTCAATTTTGCGCCATTTTCACTGTCAAATTGTGACAAAAACTTGACAGACTTTCCAAAATAGGTTACTTTCGATATCGAAAATTACGTATTTTTTAGTACTCGCGTATAATACGCACCCGAGTTTTAGTGGGCAAAAATGAGTAAAAATTGTGCGTATTATACGCGAGATTTTACGGTATGTGAAGCGTTAGAGACTTCACTATACTAGATCCAGCCTTCTGAGGTTGGGTGACTGGTACCTTTCCTTGCTGACTCTGCCTTTCATAACCCAGAGTCAGGCACCCATTTACAGCTGGATAGGCTCGAGCGTTACCGCTACCAAGTTTGAAATAAAAGAAACAGATTTAAAAAAAACACAGATAAGATATAATATGGATACAGCAGACATGGAAAGAAATGGAACGGTGTGGTGAAAATTACAGTGATGCAACGTTAAAATTCCTCCAATTATAAAGATAACGGATAAGATAACATGTAGGGATAAAATTATACGTAAGGTACGAGGATACATGCTCGCCTACGCCCGCTTTTCCTAACGCCATTGAAACTAACTAGTTGTAACATGCAGACGGGAGGGAAACGGAGATAAAAGAAAAATTATTATGACGGTCTGAACCCGTGTTTGAATCTAAAGGGCAAAAAGACGCAATTTCTAGTTTAAAGAAAAAAAATCACGCCACTAGTTGACACAATGTAAGGAAATGGACAAAAAAAAGACCTTAGCTCTTATTAGAAACAGTCGTATCTTGGACGTTTTTACGGTACTTGGTTGTTTTGTTTGAATCTAGCGGAAAACGCGTGAACGAAGGTTCAAAAAACAAATTTCAAAACTAACCTTGAGAAAAGTAGGTTTTTCTTTAATAATAAAGTTATGAAAATAAAACCTAGCTAGTTTGATAGCCCATCTTAATCTGAGAAATAATATACTTTTAATTACACAAACGGACAGATAACACGGAAGATATTGACGAAAGACTGTATTGTTCGATACAGACTAGCAAACAGTTTTTGTGCATATTTCACTAAAGTTACATTTTCACGTCCTTGAAGACGGGAAATGCAGAAAAACATTACCCATGAACAAGGGGCAAAGAAGGGGGATAGTGGCTAAAAATAACTTAGTGGGGCAGATTTGTGTAGTTTTTACATGTAGTTAGTCCAAAAAAACAAGTATAATTTTGGAAAAAGCGAAAATGTGACCGACGTACATTTGAAAAATTGAGATGTACTTTTGACTTTATTTTCAAAATTCAAATTGAAAAGCTTAGTCTTCCGATCTGATTGGCCAACGCATTTTTATATTATTGAAAACTTAGTTGGGTTTTTTGCCATTTTGATTAAGACTGTCCAGAGACACAGTTTGTTTATGATAGAAGTGTAAACCCCCAGGAAATATTATATATTCTAAGTGGGACGCCTTCATATAGCCAGCAGCTCAGCTGAGTTTTGCTATTTCAACGTATCTGTGTTCTCAATTCTGAATTGTGGTAAGGAAAAAAGCATTTATCTTGTGTATTTTAATATTTTGAGTGATTGATACTGCCATATCATGAAAAATGATTACGACAAGTGAGTGTTTACTCTAGGTCCCCAGCCGCAGTCCAGGGCCTAGAGACAAACAAATAAAATATGAAAACATATCGAAGACTATGGAAGACAGAACTATATTTGAGATCAGTGGGAACATATCACCCACCTTATTGGATGGAAGAGGAAACTATTGAACATATTTAGGATGCAATGCAGTCTTGGGAGACTAGTACTACTGGATAACAACTGGGTGAGATGTATTGAGTTGGTCAGAGAGATCTGACCCAATCGTTGTAATGTGTTTCGTTGTTATATGTATAAAATTGGTGCAGTAAGCAGTGTGTGACACATGGCACAAATTTTGATTTCAGAGTTTCTGATCTGGTGCTACACTAGTGTCAGATTTCTTGTGTAGAAGTACACAAGTAGATGCCTGAGCAGCCTAACATTTACTCCAACCATTGTGAGGAGTGGGCCACTGATATTCTGTACTGCATCTTCACAGACCAGATAAGTGAACCTGGTCTGCTGAGAATTCATCAACTGGGTCCACTATAAAACAAGAAATACCATCATATTATATAAACATAACTCATTCCATATTTCAAGGACAATAAACATTACAAATCGAGGTTGGGCATGATGACACCACCCCAACTAAACATCCAGTGCTAGTTCTCACAGACTCTGTATTTTATTATTAATATTACCCAATGTACTAATATATTTATGTACAAAATTTTCATTGTGATTATTCAATATATCTATATGCACTTTAATTGATAAAAACATATTGTTTCATATGTCCTGACCAGAAGAAACATTTGGTTCAGGACTAAATACATTCAAAAAATTGTTAAACTTAAATTCTAAAAGCCAGTGTTCTTTAATTTGATCATAGAGCTTATTATTATTATTAGACTTAGTATTTACATGTGTGTGTCTGTGTATTCAATTACCTACACAACACTTTTCATTACCCTAGACATTTAACGTAGCTAACATTCATAATAGGAGAATAGGTCTGTTTGAGGTCGTAAGTGGTAGCAGAAAGGTCTTCTGTACTCACATAAACTTTTATCTCAGGAACCTTCACAGCTGACCTCATCCAGTACACTAGGTAACATAACAACCATACAAAAACATCAAAAGCCACTACAAACGGATGGCGGGACAGGAAGGCTTGGCATAAAATGAGTCGAGGCCTGCGATCTGCAGGGAGCTAAAAGAAGAACAGTATGAGTAGATGTACTACAACCATTCCCTTAACTCAGAATTTCCATCAAGGAACCATTATACACAAGTTGCACTTCATTCTCAAAATCAAAGACGCCTTATTTTCCAATGTTCATGAATGACATTTACTGAGAGTACCCTTAGCAAACAGCAGATTTTGCCACGGGCAGCGGATTCGCTGTGGACAGAACAGAGCAACAATTGCGGGAAGCTCGGCAGTCACAGATTGTTTGCTAATTACTTAAGACAACAAAAGACGTTTTTCGCTCCCGTTCTTCCCAATCCAAGAGAGCTAATCAAAACAGAAATACAAGTTACCATTAACGTCTGCTTCGAGACGGGCTGGCAGATGAGATGATGGCAGGAGGGGAAGGAGAGGAGACGAGGATCAAAATTAAGATGGCCCTTTCACAAACAGACCGATTTATAAAACAGAAACAGCGGTCTGGGGGGAAACACAAACTGGCTGACAAGATGGACGAGAGCGCGGTCAAATACTCACAATACCCCGAAGGAAGAAACGGAAACCGGCAGCCGATAAAGAAGGAATAATGTGTAGAAAGTAAGCCGGGGGGCAAGACTCTCCCAAACGTCCAATGACAGAATGAGAACAGCACACAAGAACGTAACTGTCCTCTTCTGAAGCAAGAAGTAATGGGGTTTTTATTTATTTTCCAGTTGGATCTTCTTACCGACAAATTAGCCGGGTTCTCTCTTAATAGCGAGGGCCAATTCCCAGAATAAACCATCGCCCGGAATTACAAAAGTTCCTGCCTGTGACAACCAACGCTGATCACTGGAAGGGGGGATTAGCACTGGAGCAAAATTAAGTGGGATTTTCACGGCTTTTGAGAGGGCCAGTGTCGACCGTGCTTCCAATAGTGTCACATGCCAGGGTGAGTTTAGCGCCACGTATGTGGGAAAATATTGGGGGGGGGGGGGTTGTGCCCAGTTATTTCAGCATTTTATAGGGAAGGTGGAGAGATGGTTGATGTGTTCAAACATTGTCACATACAAGATGGGGTTGGGTTTAGTTTATTTAACCACGGACACATACCAAGGGGGCTGTGAGAAGGGGGAAGGGGCGTTTGTTATGGTCAATTACTGTTAAATAACAGAAGTACTAGTATGTTCATTTATTGTCGTAAATGTCGCAAAAAAGAGAGTGGTGGGTGGATGAGTTGGTTTTTTTTTTTTTTTCAAACACTTACATAGAAGCAGGGTATATTTTTTTAGCTACTGACATAAAAGTAGGTTAGATTTGTACGTATTACCAAGGTAGATTTATTTCAAACACTGTACGTATTACCAAGGTAGATTTATTTCAAACACTGTACGTATTACCAAGGTAGATTTGTTTCAAACACTGTTACATATAACCAGGGTAGATTTGTTTCAAACACTATTACATATAACACGGTAGATTTGATTCAAACACTGTTATATATAACCAGGGTAGATTTGTTTCAAACACTGTTATATATAGGTAAAGGATCCTGTTACACGCCCACTGAGGCATATTGGGAATATGGTGTTAGGCCCATATTTTCTTGACCATCGGCACACTAAGGGTGGTGTGGTCAGCATCACGCCGGCCGCCTTAACCTTCCCAGAGTTGCTCTGGTAACCAATTCATAAGGCAGGGTCGACCCCGGAGACGTTTGCGGTCTAAAAAATCCCACCTCAACTGGGGATCGAACCATGGACCGCCGAGCCAGGAAGCCAGTGCACTGCCGCTGTTCCGACAGTTACATATAACCAGATAAGATTTGTTTCAAACACTGTTACATATAACCAGGATAGGTTTGTTTCAAATACTGCTACAATAGACGGGGTAGATTTGTTTCAAACACTGTTATATTTAACCAGAAAATATGTGTTTCAAATGCTGTTACATATATGTGGGGCAGATTTGTTTCAAATACTGTTATATTCAAGCAGGAAAGATTTATTCACTATTACTGATTTATTCACTATTAGCTGGCGGAGTTGTGGATTTTAAAAGTTGCTACCAAAGTGAAATGGGTTCATTTTCGATACCTTGAAGACAACAGGAGGCTGAGACACATGGGAGTCATGACCCAAGTGGGCCTTAGAATGTAAAGGAGAATAATGGGCCGAAACACTTGTTCGACGGGGGGACCCTTCTGATGATCAGACTCCCTCCTGTTGTATCGCTCTGTATAGAGTTTCCTATCATATATATGCAGGATAGATTTGTTTCAAGCACTGTTACATACAAGCAGGGAAGATTTATTCACGGTTACATATATGTGCGGGATAGATTTGTTTCAAACACTGTTACATATACTCAGGGTAGATTAGTTTCAAACAGTTACAATTTGAGTGGAGTGAGGGAGGACCTTGTTGTATTCAATCACTGTCACATATTAAAAACTGTTGGTTTGTTCATGTATTGTAACACACCTCCACAGAGGATGTTGGAAGAAGTGGAGTGGGGGTGGAGAAGAACTAATTTATTCAATCATATTCAAACACCTGAAGGCTATATTTTTTATACAACCACTGACAAATATTAAAGTATAAAATAAAAGTAAATAAACCCGAACAAACAAACAGGCACAAAAAATTGCACACTAAACTTGGAGGAGTCACTTGAGCCCCATACGTAACTCTTTGGCTTTGACCTGGTTGACTGCATACAGTAAGATTTCACTGTGGACCCAGTGATAGGCAGGGGGAGCTAAGAAGTAGCTCTGTGCAGGACGTGACAATTCCTTGGGAGAGCCCAGTATTTTAGCTCTACATAGTTGGATGGCGGGGAATGCACAGTATGTCACATGCTTCTTACTCCTAGCTTGGGACCAGTTGTAATGATCCTATAAATACAAGTCAAGCTGGAGAAACTGGAGCTCATGACTTCAACTCAACACGTTTCGAAATGACAGAAAAGCCACAGGAAAAGCCTAGATCTACAGTGTAGATAATACCAAGGAGTCTTCAACTTGGTACTGACTGCAAAAGAGCGAGAAGCTCAGCAGCCCTAGTTAAATAACAACAGCAACTACAATATGATAATACAAAATAATTTTGTGCATTACTGTGACAGGTTATGAACATCATCCACCTTGATCAGTCCACTTTACTCTCACCGGCACCCTTCATTCTTTTTCAAGCAACTCATCAAACGTGGGTTTCCCACCTTTGCTTTCCTCATTAGCATACACGGGCTATTGCGTAAAAGTCATGCCTTTCGCTAGCTGTCTTACCATAGTTTAGCCACGCCTACCTGTCTTCCTTCACGCGCTATCAATACAGTTGTTCAGATCTCTAACTGCCATTCCTTCAAAAGGGGACGGGCCAAGTGCGTTGCCTGAAGGGGGATAAGACAGAATACGTACCTCTGATCGGTTACATTTGACATGGGGAATTAAGCGGATGCAAAAAGGGGCAATAACCACATTTACCAACCATCCGTTTGTTCGGGGTCCCAGGGGCCGCAACTAGCTATAGAGAGAGCCGGGATCAAAGGACTTCGAACCGTAGATTTTCCCAAAATACGGGCTAAGGCGTGATATCTCGCACTAGAGAACGAAAGAAGACCTATTCTAGATATATACCTCGTCTCCCCAAACTCAGTTATCAGTCGCTGCAGAAATATTCTGAAATAACTAGCTCGCTATTATAGAGCCATAGTACAATTGGATTTCTTATAATACGTGGAGTTAATTCATTTTTCCTGTGTTGCGGTAAATATATATATTAGCATTTAAGTGATTTAACATGTTAAAGTTTTTCATTATATTTCACTAGGATTTGTGTGTGTGTGTGTGTTAATTGAATAGTGTATTAAATAACATATAGCAAAATTTGTCCAGCTGTAAACGTAAATTTAATTACTCGCTATTCCCCCAGTAAGAGATGCTTTAAAATAATTATAAGACGCTAGGCGATTGATAATTGACGAAATACAATTTAATTCTTTTCATTATGTGTAATTTTGTAAAAGACTAAGTGTCTATATCACGTGTTAAAAGCGATAAGATAAGCTAGGCACTTGTGGGTTTTAATATCATTTAATACCGGAGTGGTTAAAGAAGTCTTACCTAAACGCGTGTTAGTATATGATTTATATTATGGTTACATGTTTATATTTTCCTACATCCAAGCGGATCATAACCCTGTGATCTAGCGGTCTGATGGTCTTACGGTCTTATGTTCTTAAAACATCCACAGATTATTGTTGTGAAATCTTTGTGTTGTGACCCTGTGCGGTCCACCTTCTCCATCCATGAGAGTGGTCAAAACCAAGAACACTAACAATAAATTTTAATTATAACTGGAACAGACAATACCAGAAGATTTTTCTATATATATATATATATATATATATATATATATATATATATATATATATATATATATATATATATATATATATATATATATATATATATATATATATATATATATATCAACAGCCTGCTGTGGCAGAAGTTCTATCACTATTTTTTTTCAAAAACCATATGACAGTAAGTTTGTTCCACGGGATTATACTCAAGAGAACTCACTGGTCATACTCGGCTATTTCCCTCAGAGAACAGTCGATAAGTATCATTCTTTCAAATTTCCATCACGTCAGAGAGCGTCTCAGTCGCCTGAGGCTAGACCACACGGGAACAATAGATATACATATTACTTCCTATGACGGTGCCACCACATAGAAAAATTATCCCAAACAACTATCTGCAGTGAAAAGAGGAATATCCAGGAAAATAATTAACACATCAACTTCAGCGACTACCAGAAAATAACAGTCAGCAAACCGGATAGTCTGGGGCTGAAATTGACAAAGAATATGACTTTGAATAGACTTAATACGTGTTAGATTTTAATTCCATGGAATGTCTGAGTCAACGATTTGGTAAGCAAATATGAAAGTGGCCACTGTATGAATGATGGAATGAACTGGAAGAACGAAACCTAACTTTCTTTTTTTTTTTTGGGGGGGTTAACACTAACATACCTATCTTCTTCTTTTATATCTCACTAATCTGAGTGTTCACGGGATAGGTTAAATTAGGGACTTGTTCACTTCCTGTCCTGACTATTCCCTACCCCACTGTTAATTTTTGATCTCTTTGGGTTAACTACCTCTGTTGGGATTTTCCTTGTTTTCCTTTGCAAGAGGGAGGGCCTATTGGATTATATTTCATTTTTTTGTCTGTAAACTATACTTCATTGATGTAAATGCTTTTTGATGTTGTGATACTTCTAGTGAAAAATAAACATAATAAACCTTAAGCTATTGATACAGACGACGCGTTAGTTGATATCGCAGTTGCGTTTATGCGGACTATCAGTTTGATCACAGATCACTTGATTATATGTGTCCGTACGTGGGTTCGTACTCAGACAATTATTAAGTATTTTAATTGAGATATTGTCTGTCTGTATCGTAGTCGTCGACACTTCATTGTTTGTTCAGTGCGAATATCATTCCTCATAAATACATGAAGAACTCTTCCTCATAGAAGAGTAGTTAAGTATAATGCGAATACAATCAATAAAACATGGCATGCAGACCAACCTTCAAGTCAAATGACGAATGCGGTAAGTCCTTCATACTGAGTCCAATATATACATTTATTTGACAAGACATGTGAAGAACATCATATGGTGATTCATCAATATAAGAAATGTACATCTGCATTAATCAATGGGAATCCATGATACCGTCACCCTTCCAGTCAAATAAGTTCATGTCAGAACATCAAAGGCGATGTACACGCTCTGCTGTCATCCAGTCAGACGGTAATGATACGCCTGTGTATTGGACGAATATTTAATATATAGATCATCCACTGATCTACTAACATTATATTTCATTATCCATTAAGGAACTATGGACCGACCCTGCGCGTCCATCAATAATTATAATTCGGCAATACGTAGCCTAACTCTGGAAGAATTCAACAATGCGACTTCATGGCGTGACGGTCAAATACAAAAGGGTCCCCTAAATTGGTCACTACGCGTGACCATACCAACGCTCACGCGTCACAATCCGACTGTGAGGATTGCGTTCATTAAACCATGAAGTATAACAATGATTCTACATTAATTCTCTTATCATCAAAAATGCGTGCTGCCAAAATATAGCAGACGACGCCGATAAAACACCGTAACAGTTCCCTTCACGCCGGGGAGAAAAAATCTATTAGATAGATTTTTTTTGAACTATCTTATTCAGAGATCCCAAAAATTTAACCAAAACCCGACATATGGCCTACGATGGTCTGAAAATCGTCGTGGTCATGTCGATAATGTATCAATCATACTAATCATGTAATATATTAATAGTTATGTTATCCATGGACATTATAATAACTAAAGGAGTGTCAACTGTCGCTAAATAATTTAACTTAAAGTTTGTCGTGACTAAATAATAAGTGAAGAAAATTATTCCAATCAATTAAAATGAAACTAATTAATTATAGTATGTATGTAAGGTGTCATTAAATTGTAATTAACTAAACTAAATGATATTGTTATAGTAAAGGAAATGAGAAGTAAAGACGAGTAAAGTAGAGAAAAAGTAAAGTATAAATTTAATTATTGATGTGTGCTGAAAATTAATCATGTGTATTAAGTAACTAATAACTAATTAACTTAATTAACTAAACAATAATATGTAATATATTCTATCAACATATTTGCCAAATATATACAAGAATAATCATTAAATCTACGTATATTATTCAGTGGTGTGAGATTCTTTTCTGTTCATATATATTTTCTTTTTTTTATATTTCATTTTTTTCTCACAATTCAACTTTATTTATTAATGAAATCAATAAGTAGAACTAACTAATATTGATATGTTCCCACTGATCTCAAATATAAAAGAAGAAGATAGGTATGTTAGTGTTAACCCCCCCAAAAAAAAAGAAAGTTAGGTTTCGTTCTTCCAGTTCATTCAATCATTCATACAGTGGCCACTTTCATATTTGCTTACCAAATCGTTGACTCAGACATTCCATGGAATTAAAATCTAACACGTATTAAGTCTATTCAAAGTCATATTCTTTGTCAATTTCAGCCCCAGACTATCCGGTTTGCTGACTGTTATTTTCCGGTAGTCGCTGAAGTTGATGTGTTAATTATTTTCCTGGATATTCCTCTTTTCACTGCAGATAGTTGTTTGGGATAATTTTTCTATGTGGTGGCACCGTCATAGGAAGATCCAAGTGTAGTAATGTCCATAGGTGAATCTACCATTAGTTCCATTGAGTCTACGATAAGTTCCATTTGAGCGGAAAAAAGTTTACCCGTATTCACAGTGTTCAATTAGTTATTTCAATTGCTGAAGTATAGCGATATTTGTCCCGCCGGAATTCAGATATTCCTTCCGATTGCCTCGAAATGAGCTGCATCACGAATGGACACTAACCAAAGTCAAACATTCGTAATGAAAAATCGAATTCTGTCTCTTGTTATAATCAATTTCGTTTGAAGAACGTATCCATGAATTGTTTCATTCGTAGTATAAATCATAAGTATGCAATGTAAACAGTCATTGACGAAGTACGTAATCGTTACGAAGGACTTGTTGTTCAGCATCTCTTCAACATATTAAATTCTAGTTTCTTTTCACTTGAAAATATCATCATAAACGAAGAGATGTAACGTAAGATGAATGTCCAGACTTCTTGCGGATTGTAAACATAAATTTCGCTTGTTTGCTGAAACCGTGATATTCAACATCATCGATTGTACCAAAGTTACTTGAGGTACGAATTTCGGTATCATCAAGCGTTGTATGTCCCAGGAGAACTTGACATCCCGTAGACTCGTGACATATTTAATATTATCGTTAACGAAATTTGAAATATCGTTCCACGTTTGAAGTAGTAGAACAGTCACGTTAGTTGAATTTGAAGTTCATGAAACGATTGCAAGTCCTTAAATGTAAACGTCGCTGACGGTGATAGTTGTCGGCATCTGACGGAGATATATTTATGTATAATTTACTAGCATCTGTTTACCTCAAATTTAGGAGGTATTTAATAAAAATGTTCCCTATAAATTTTGAAAGCGTTGATGATACCATGTCACTTTCAATAGCATGTCTTTGATATAGACAAATAGACGATATACGAAACTAATGCTGCATTGGGCTGAGCATAGTTAAAACCAATAACCATGTTACTGTATATTGTAGGCATGGTTAAAAACAAATAAGACAGAAAACATGTGTACAAAATATAAATTTCACAAATAATGTTTTCTACTAGAAATATTACCAACCAATCTATATAGATGAGAATAGATGATTAGTAAAGAAAAGATACGATGACTGCATATGCTAAGTCATCAAAGAATGTGACAACAGTGTTACTACAACATGTTATCTGCGTGACGCAGAATCAGGTACCATCTGTAGCCTGAGTGAATGGTGATGAAAGTAAACACCATTATCACGATCGACAACAAAACGAGCGTCTTTATTGTTACAGAATGTAACCAACGCCTCACTATTCTGACCATTAAATGATGGCAGAAGACGAACAAACTTAACGTTTGCCGTGTAACTAAAGAAATTTCTAAGTGTCTGCCATGTAGTTACATGTGGCAGATTACGCACTAACACCGTGCGAGAATACGCATATTTCCCAATATTTGTAGGACCATTGTCACTGATATGGGAAAACGGTTGATGTGCAACCTTAGTTGCTTGAGGTACATTGCAATGTATGTCCCTCATGTAATTATTATTCTTCCTATTGACTGTATGATTATCTTGAGCTTGAGTAAAATGACCCTTATCCTGTAATGATACATTTGTAGAACGTGTAGTAGTAGAAGATTGAGAAGAACTACATACGTTCTTTTGTTTCAGTATGCTGGTAGTAATTTTATTTGGTATTTTCTCATTACTTTTGATTCCAACATTATTTTTCCATACATTACTTTTCTTAGTAAAATCCTTTACCCTACTGACAGTGTTAATAGTTTTCTTAGGATCAGTTGTAATCTGAGCTTGTCGCCAACTTTTATTATCAGAATTGGCAGTAGCATCCTGTCGAGGGAAGGTATATTTTCCCCGGAATGACCTCCTAACTACCAATGGGTGTATTGATAGTTTAGTATCAGTCCTCGTACTTAAATCATGTTGCAAAGTACGTTTCTCTCCTCTGTTGTTCCTCAATATATTTTTTACCTGCCATTACATCGAGTAGACAATCGACCCTCTTTCTTAAATTATCCCTTTCAGAAGTCAGGAAAGTAATCTTCTGCTTCTGTTTCTTATTTATTTTATCCAAGTTGGGGTTAATATTCTTATCCTTATCCATTAAAGAATCAAGTGTGATCAATGCTGTTGAAAGTTCATAAAGTTGTTGTTGCGTTTCCTTTTTAAGTTCAGCATAGCTATGTTTCTCATTCAGGAGGGACGCTTCTAATGCAGTCACCCTGTCATTAATGAGACAATCATCACTCGAGGAAGATATAGTAACATCAATACCAGATTCTGTATTCTCATCATTTTCTGATTGCACTTCATCAGATACTTTCTTATTTGTTTCGTTACCCCTATGGGAATTAACCAAAAGTGTCTTATTATCTTCACGCAACAATGCCAAGTCAAGCGTGGAAGATTTCACTTTACTTATCTGGTCGTTCAGCATCTGTTTCAATGAATTTGCCTCATCGTCCAACTTTTTTTCCTGTCTAAGACAAAATTCATAAAATTTATCATTATCTGTATGACATACATCCATTATCTTATTGTCATCAAATGATACACTACCATTTTTCCCTTTTTTTATTTCAGTTTTTGTCTTAATGCCCCTATTTAGACAGAACTGTTTATATTGTTCCGTATCATAGTAAAGAGATCCTAACTGTACATCATCAGTGAGAATCAATTCACATTGGATGGCCTGGTCTATACATTCTCGACTCAGGTTATGCACTTGCATATCTACAGTTGATTTCAAAAGTGAAATTTCAGCTTTAAGCTCTTGAATCTTAACACCCTGTGTATGATTTTCTATCTTTAAATTTACATTTGTCTGATCAAGTAATTTCAGTCGATCAACCTCAGACAACAACGACTGAATGTGCGCCCTCTGTGCATGAAGTTTTCTTTGGTAAGCTGAGGCATTATCTTGTGAAATCTTCAATGAGAGTTTCTCAACCTCAGACTCCAAAGATTTATTTTTTTCCATAGTGGATTCTAATGAGGCTTCTAATTCCTTCTTCTGACTACGACATTTAGTAATATCTACTATCAACTCCGACAATCTATTATTCGACCCTGTAATTTCAAAATCCATTGCTGACAGCTTCATCTCATATTCACCTTTTTGATGTATCAGCTCATTAGTAAGGGTAATCTCCCTATCCTTATGCCTCGTTATTATTTCCTTCAACTCATTCAACTCAGTACTACTACCTTCCTGAGTAGTCATTTTACATTCATCGTAAAAAATAGTGGATAATATTTTATAAAGTCTCACTGCTTTCTTCTGTGAAGGGGCATATCTACACACATTCCAACCAAACTCCTCAAGATCATGGCTCATTTGAATTACAAAATGTTCCATGGCATACTCCTCACAGCTTGCACCACGTAAACCCAATCTATCTCCCTCCTGGAGAAAATGTTCAAAAATACCCATAGTGGATTCTGATGAGGTCCTAGAATTTGCAAGCTCCACTTCCAGTGTCCTCAATCTGGAATCATCAGTATCGGTCTCAAACTTCAGTAAACTCGCCTCCTTTCGCAAGTCCCTTATAGCCTGTTCTTGACTGGCAATAATCTCCAATAATTCCTCCTCTCTTTTCTCATCAATGGTTTCTAAATTTGTCACTCTTTCTAGCCCATTCCGTGAGTTGTCCATTTGTTTATCATAATCATCGTCGCAAAGAATAGCATTATGAATGTTATTCAATATAGAACCATGTTGGACATGTACGTAACGTTCCACAAAAGTACGAAACACTCCACCTAGTAAGTCTGCTATGTCCATAGCCATATTCATATGTGGGACAGAGTGTAACTTATTGTTAGCAAACTCCGTCAAATCCGACGCTGTACGACATAAAAATTTATCTAATAATAAATTTTCATCTAATTCTCTTAATCTGTTTTCCTTCTCAATTTCTTCTATTTCCTCTCTAGCTTTCCTTATGTCTTCTTCTTGTCTAAGTTTTTCTTTCTCCTGTTTCAATGTAGCTTTCCTCTCTTCCTCTTCCTCCTTTAAAGCCGGTACAACTTCTTCCTCACTATTCATCAAATTATTACAAGCAAAGTCTCCCTTGACAATAGGTTTTAACATGTTACCTTCTACACCAAGTTTTACTGAGAACTTATTTAATCCCACATCAACACACTGTTCTTTATTAACTAACTTGTCTGGAGAATCCCTATATTCCTCCGAGACCTTCTTCTCCTCTAATGCAAACCCTTTTAATTTATCCTGACGATCTTCTTCTTCTAATTTTCGATTCCGTTCATCAAATTGCAATCTATGTAAAAACTCATTGTATGCATATATTTCTAATTCTATACCATGTAAACCACAACTCTCACCAAGCCACCTATAATAATCTAGCGTAAACGTGGTCATGTCAAATAACTAAAATACTTATTTAGTCAATAATATAATTATATGTATATGCAAGAAAGTATGGTCACTCAATATGACCAACTATAATAATCTATTAATATGAACTGTAAGTTCAACAACTATATAATATTTTGTAATAATATTATATGTACCTATTAATATGTCATAAATAGTTATGACATTTATTTATTTACGATGCTGAATTCATATCATGCACCTAATATTAATATTTAATAATTATGGGAATTGTCCTACCATAAGTATATTATGTTATCATTTATGTGTGCCTAGACAACACTGTAGTACCATGTACGTGTACTTTGTACTATATCACATATAGTTTTCCAATTCAACACCTATGCATGGTGTGAATACCAAATAATTATTCAATAAAGTTATTTTACTTCAATATTTAATTGTAATCCTTATGCCCTAAGCATCATATACAATGTGCCTCACTCATGTATTGGACTAATACTGCACTATGATGACATACTCTAAGTCATCATCTAATTTAATAAAAATTGATCAAATTAATTAAATATATTATTAAAATTAATTCATATAAATATTATTAGAACATGAAATTTAATGAAGACAATACAAATGATTAACCAAGGCTTTACAGTACAATAGTACAATACAAAAGTGACATTTCACCCATATAAATAATTTTACAAAATTAAATCGAGAACGGAAATGAGATATAGATTGAATTGAATCTGGGTCAAAGTACAAAGGAAAAAAAAAATACGACCACAGAAAATAATGACGTCACAAATCTTTCGGTAGTTGATGCTTGATAAGTTTAATTTCATGTCGTTGAATTTTGCTTGTCATTCATGATCGTTCGACTGTTGCTATGCAATGACGTCATATTCGCATGCGCAGAAAATGTCAATGAAAATCGAAAAGATATATTTTTGCGGATTCGATTTGATTGTAGATAAGTTCATAAACGTGAAATAGAAATTCCACAGCCAACATCCCGGCCACCAGTTGATACAGACGACGCGTTAGTTGATATCGCAGTTGCGTTTATGCGGACTATCAGTTTGATCACAGATCACTTGATTATATGTGTCCGTACGTGGGTTCGTACTCAGACAATTATTAAGTATTTTAATTGAGATATTGTCTGTCTGTATCGTAGTCGTCGACACTTCATTGTTTGTTCAGTGCGAATATCATTCCTCATAAATACATGAAGAACTCTTCCTCATAGAAGAGTAGTTAAGTATAATGCGAATACAATCAATAAAACATGGCATGCAGACCAACCTTCAAGTCAAATGACGAATGCGGTAAGTCCTTCATATTGAGTCCAATATATACATTTATTTGACAAGACATGTGAAGAACATCATATGGTGATTCATCAATATAAGAAATGTACATCTGCATTAATCAATGGGAATCCATGATACCGTCACCCTTCCAGTCAAATAAGTTCATGTCAGAACATCAAAGGCGATGTACACGCTCTGCTGTCATCCAGTCAGACGGTAATGATACGCCTGTGTATTGGACGAATATTTAATATATAGATCATCCACTGATCTACTAACATTATATTTCATTATCCATTAAGGAACTATGGACCGACCCTGCGCGTCCATCAATAATTATAATTCGGCAATACGTAGCCTAACTCTGGAAGAATTCAACAATGCGACTTCATGGCGTGACGGTCAAATACAAAAGGGTCCCCTAAATTGGTCACTACGCGTGACCATACCAACGCTCACGCGTCACAATCCGACTGTGCGGATTGCGTTCATTAAACCATGAAGTATAACAATGATTCTACATTAATTCTCTTATCATCAAAAATGCGTGCTGCCAAAATATAGCAGACGACGCCGATAAAACACCGTAACAGCTATACTGTTGGTCAAAACCCTACCCTTATATGTTATCAATAGTTTGTTTTTCACGTTTGTACGTATTTGTCACAAACTGTGTGTACCTGAGTGTAGTGTAACTTGTATTTGTTTGTACAAGGAGAGAAAGTGCGTCTAATTTAAATATAGTCGTAAAGAAGGCTGGATTAGAGCAATTACTCAATCCAGAGACTGTTCTTTTTTTCTTACACTATCACCCCCTCGTGAAAAAGAAAACTATTTCTTACACCTTACTCTCACATAGTTAACACTATCACCTCTGCTCGGACGGGACCATAAATATCTCAGACCTATCTTATCAAAAATTACGACAATTACATTAAAACTAGAAAGTAACCAGTCAAGTAATGACGGCGAAAAATTATGATGCAGACTACTATACAGACTACAATCACAAAACAAGATTGACGCTGCAAATAAACAGTGTTCCTCAGCAAACAATCACATTAACAACCGACAATCAAGTAATGAAACAAAGATAACATTCATTAATTCATTTTCCTTCAGCTTCCTAAGGAGCACAGGCCTTCAATAAATTCAAATCAAGTCCTCCTGTCCTGTGCCATAAATTCAAGGTCCTTCCATGTCCTCTTTACCCCTTTAATTCCTGTTTCAAATTCTCTTCTCTGTGCGTTTTTTGGTTTTCCTGTAGTTCCCGGAGGTCTCTAATGAGAGAAAGGAAAGAATAGACTACTGTTCCCTCATGCAGGTCCTACGAGGCTACTAATATGAGGTTGTGCATTTTGGGGGGGGGGGGGGGGGCTGCCAAACTCACCAGTGTAAAATAAATTGCTACACCAACTATCACTGCAAGAGCAGATTAATCCTTTGTACTGGTTTCCTTTGTACTGGCTTCCTTTGTACTGGTTTCCTTTGTACTGGTTTCCTTTGTACTGGCTTCCTTTGTACTGGTTTCCTTTGTACTGGCTTCCTTTGTACTGGCTTCCTTTGTACTGGCTTCCTTTGTACTGGTTTCCTTTGTACTGGTTTCCTTTGTACTGGCTTCCTTTGTACTGGTTTCCTTTGTACTGGCTTCCTTTGTACTGGCTTCCTTTGTACTGGCTTCCTTTGTACTGGCTTCCTTTGTACTGGTTTCCTTTGTACTGGTTTCCTTTGTACTGGTTTCCTCTGTACTGGTTTCCTGTGATGGGACCAGATGCAGTAGAAGCTCCATGCTCCAAATGGAACCTGGAGTAGAGGTTCTTGCCTTCTTTAGGATTATGGGCTTGCTCCCCAGAAGAATACAATTAGAAACATACAAACCCACATACAAATAATTTAATTGTTTGCCTCCTACCCACCTGTACGCTGTTACTACATTACATTATTCCCATCTATAAGTAGCATACTTGTTTTCCCCTTTAAACCACAATTAACCATCAAAATTGCTGAATGAAGCATTGGTTTGGTTTGGTTTTTAAGGACTATCTTCACTGCACACGGACAACGCCATGAGTGCTCCGATCTCCTCCCTTAGATCAAACAAGGAGGATCTCAGCGCAGTGCATGAACTCTGTAGCACCGGCGAGAATCCCAATGTGTGTATATAATGTAGGCTATAGGAATCACACATTCTATAAATATTTTTTGTGGTGGGTAGGTTTCCTAATTTTTAAATTTTGCCAGGGCAGCGGCCTGATAAGCCTACTCTTTACGATTTCCAACTGCCGTGGGCTTTTTAACGTGCGCAACTTGCATACGGGACCTCCTAGTTTTTCACCCTTATCCGAGAAGGCTAGGCATCCGATCTCACTACCCATGAGACCAGGGTGAGTATGGCGTAAATTAGGACCACTGGTTCTGAAAATAATATTTCAATAAATTATAATCCCTCAACTGGGATTCGAACCCGGTACCTCTTGAATACGAGGCGGCAGCCTTACCTCTGAGCCACTCCGGCCCCGAATGAAGCATTACGTAAATTTATGGTCTGAAAAATTCTTGTAAAAGTTATTTTACACGGCTTATCCTTACTTTTGTTGCACATTACAGCTCGTTCGCCATGTGTAACTACACCTGTGGGTCTCTAAGGAGACAGACAAAGACTAGAATTACTGCTTCCTCGGCGTGTGACACAATTTGAGGTTGGTCATGGTGGCTGGGCCAACCGTTTAATATAACAACCAAAATTACTACAGAAACTACCACTTTGAAAGCGCTTGATTTTGTGCAGGCTTCTCCGGGACCAGCTGATGTGGTGGATCCATGCTCCACAGGGAGCAAAATGGGAAATATGATAATGATGGCTGCTAGTTTAAAAAAAAAAAATAAATAATAAGAAAATTTATGAGATTAAAAAAAGAAAGATATGAAAGCTGATTTCTCCAGCAAAATTCTGTATGACCAAAGGGAAACAACCAATGCAATTACTTTAAATAATGTGAGCACGGTATTATTAGGCAAATGTATGGCGTGGATAATTCCAAGGGCAGTTTTACCGCTATTAAAACCTTCATTACAACATCAGACATAACTTAATTTAAGCCTGAAAGGACCCAGACGACAATAAATAATAATAAGTCATAAGTAAACCCAACGTGGGGGGGGGGGGAGACTAGCTTGGCCCTCTTGCCCAGGCTTTCCCACCTCTTCCTTCATTTTTTTTTTAAACATGCGTTCCATTACATTAAAATATTTTGTACCCCTTTTCCCCAAAACTGAGGGGGCCTCACCGTAAAAAATGGCCCAGGCCTTATCTGAACTCCTGGAGGGTCTTATCGTATGTCTCTTAATACCGTTCAGTTCCAATTGGCTGGACAATTAAGAGATGTTTAATACTAATACCTCTAGACCACAAGGTCTTTTATGTTTGGACATGTGCTCTCATATAACCGATGAACCTTGTGTCTAGACTGAACATGGCATACCTCGCCAAGACAAGGCAAAACTCACAAAAAAATTTCAAATGATGTAATTCAGTGTTTCTCAAATATTTTTTGGGTCACCACCCCATTGGCTCCTAGAGCCCATCGTCAGCGCCTTCCTCCATTTCTCTGCACTACATACAAAACTATAAAGAGTTGAAGATAAAAGCAACAGCTAATTCAAAACAGTACTTATTTATTCAATTCTAACATAAAGCTACAGATAAGCTTGCTTAATTTATTAAATTCTTGTAAATAAAACTTATTAAAATACTTTAAAAACTTACATTTTATTTTTTTCCCCACTAACGCTGCTACACAAAATTTGAATAGGATAATGCAGTTAATTACCAGATATTCCCCGTACCCTCTTGACAAGCGTCACATACCCTTTGAAATCGTACCTCAGGTTGGGAATCTCTTACTACAGGGTGTATGAGAAACTGGGATGAGTGAAGATAGGGAGGAACAATAGGTTTGGTTTGTTCAGACTATATTCTCCTTTTAAGTGCTCATGTCAGGGCCTTGTATAATCAAAACACTTTGACATCTAAGCATTATATTCAGTAATATTGTTGAATTTAGCCTGTCAAATCCTCAACCATTCCCTTACTTGAAAGCCCACATGCCACACCCTTGGTTCCTCCTAATGCCCTGAGAAGAGCGGTACCACCTACTTTGAGAACCACTGATATAATTTGTTGTAATATTCATGAAAGGAAACTTGAAATTTGTGTTATAGCTATACTATATTAAGAACAGCACTGCCTGAAGTCATTCTGTTATTTCCAATAAGCAGTTTAGGTCAGCGGCAGGCATCCCAAGTGGCTGTGGGGTGATTCACTTTAGAAACAGTTAAAGATATCCCTTGATAAAAGCATGTCTGTTTTCAGGTTTCAGAGTACCTGGAATTTCGAACAATAGTAGCCTATATATGACTTATCTCTGCCAGATGATCTTCTTCCTGCGATTCCATCAACAGAGCAGTGGAAAATTCGAAGTAATACGGAATGTTAATTTCACTTTCAAGAAAAGATTGTGTTGCCATGTCATGCATTTCTGGAAAATTGATCGTATAGGCCTATTCATATTTTTCTATTTTTCTGGTTAGTTACCAAATTGTGTAAAATTGTTTCCCATAGAAACGAGTGACAGGGCCACAAGAAACACTCTTACAATTATTCTAATTGCTGAACAGGCTAGAAACGTGTTTTAACAATTGTTGATAGATTTAGCTATGAGGACGACAGCAAAAACAATGTGGACATTGATTCAAATAGTGATTTTGATAGTAATGATAATAATAGTAGTGATGATTCCAGCAGTGATAATAGCGACAATATTACAAGTCCTGGGCCATCAGTAAAAGAGCAAAGAACTTGGTTAGAGTTACAAATTGTGCAGAACATAATGTACCTATTGAAAGAAAATAACGGCAGCAAGTTATTCAGCTAAAGTTAAATTTGAAACAACAAACAGTTTTAGTTTTGTCCCAACTAATGCAAATCTTGAGACTTTTTGGAAGTGGTGTAGGTGTGATTATGTAAGTTACTTAGGAACAAGCAACATGTTGGTAAGTTGATAATTAAAATAAAAACATTTTAAATGTCTTTTGTGTGTCCATCAATTTACATTATTAATAATATCTACTATACCATAAAAACATATCTTTTTTTCAACTTGATGTAATAGTACATTCATTAATCTTTAAAATGACATATAATTCATAAAAATCTGTAACTATTTAAGAAAACTACAGCTTAATTTCTGCATATACCTACAGGGTGAAAATGGGAACAAAATTTAATTACACCTCAGCATGTTTTTCAATTCGGTAGTTAATGTGTTAAGATTAATGTGAATTTTTGTAAGCTAGATCATGAGTTTTCACTGGCAAAGTAGATAAAAAGTATCTTTAATCCTGGGCGTACCACACTTTTAAATGCCGGCAGAAGAGGGTAAGTCTGAAATTTCTCTAGATATAAAATTATTTATCTTTTCCCCTGATAAGACCCAGAGATCTAACAAACCCATCCCTGTGATCTACCAGTAGATCAGGATCTACCTTATGCTACTCCAAGTTTAAGTGATTAACTGTGGCACCATATCTATCTTGCTTCTTGTACTTAGCCCCCACCTTCCCACTACTTCCCCATCCACCAATGTATTCGTTATCCTTCCCACACTGGTTATCCTTCCCACACTGGTTATCCTTCCCACCACTGCTGGTGACACAGTATCGGCATAATGTTATGTAGAGCAGGGGTTCTCAACCTGTTTTTTGCTCATGGCCCCCCCTCTGAGCCTCATTTACCTCTGTGACTCACCTCATAGTCACTGTTAACTGGAAGAACTGTACTTTACCAGAAATATGGCATTTATTGTGGCACCTTAGAAATATGGCATGGCCCCTTGGAGGGGAGGGGGGAGGGCCAAATGACCCACAATGAGAATCACTGATGTAGAACATGAAGAGTATTTTCAAGATTTTGCCACCTATATTAGTTTGACCATCATGAGACTACTGGTCAGTTTCACAATATTTGTTTTTGAAGGCACTGAAATAAACCTGGGAAACAAACAACAGAGGTGTACTCACAGAATGTTAAGCTGCATCTGTCTACGGATGAGTGCATTTTTCTTGTTGACTAACAGGAACCACTCCTGTAAGAGTTGTTCCTCCTGTTCCCTGTTCTTGCCTGCAAATAAATATAATATTCATCATTCACTATTCATCTTATCATCATCACCACCAGTGAGTAAGTGATGACAAGAACCAGACAAGTGGAACAAGAGATGAGAAGGTGCTAACGATGGATAGGACACACATTGAGGAAAACTGTTGAAAGCATTACAATGCAGTCCTTTTTCTGGAATCCTCAGGGTAATTGATTTTTAATCTTTTATACCCAGAAATGGAAGCATTTTTGCATATCAACACATGGTGGTCTGTTTGGACCGGGTGGTGTATTATACACACATAAAGGTATGTTTTCAGGCACTGTAGAAGAAGAAAACTAGACAACAGAAAAACAACAGACGTGAGTGGCTTACCAGGGAATCGAACCCAGGACCTTACGTGCAGCACCCCCGCCTAGCTACGGAAGCAAATTTCTGTTGTCTAGTTTTCTACTTCTTTATTTCTCACGAGTGCCTGAAAACATACCTTTATGTGTGTGTAATATTTATTTACTGTTTACAGGCCTTGGGTTTCCCTTCTTTATGTGTTTAAAGCGTTTATACAATACTAAAACCTACCATCTGTCCTGTGCTTACTGTTCTTAGTCTTCTATCATTTACTAGACACAGTATTAAGGTCTTTGTCTTGTGTAATCTGACCTATACTGTATAATAGGGGAACAACAGAAATGATTGCGTCATTAATAGGCTGGATTGCCCTAGGTAAATTTCTGGTGTTATGTGTTGCGGGTCACGCTAATAACCCCTGTCATCGAAGCACTATTTTTGTGGTGCTTAGGTGGCAGGGAGGATAGTGTGATTCGCTTCCGTAGCTAGGAGAGGGTGCCGCACGGAAGGTCCTGGGTTCGATTCCCCGGTAAGCCACTCACATCTGTTGTTTTTCTGTTGTCTAGTTATCTACTTCTTTATTTCTCACGAGTACCTGAAAACATACCTTTATGTGTGTGTAATATTTATAGGACACATTACCTTTTTTTCAAAATTATTTTTGTTATAAACACACCATGGTAAGAGATGTAAAGATCTTATTTCACTGGTATACGCCTGGTTCTATCAGTTCCCCACTAGTGATCTTTTCATACAATTTCAATCCTTTTTATTCCATGCAAGCATCCATTTATGAACACAAGCATCCATTTATGAAAACAAGCATCCATTTATGAACACAATCATCCATTTATGAATGCAATCATCCATTTATGAATGCAAGCATCCATTTATGAATACAAGCATCTATTTATGAACACAAGCATCCATTTATGAACACAAGCATCCATTTATGAAAACAAGCATCCATTTATGAATGCAATCATCCATTTATGAATGCAAGCATCTATTTATGAACGCAAGCATCCATTTATGAACACAAGCATCCATTTATGAACACAAGCATCTATTTATGAACACAAGCATTCATTTATGAACACAAGTATCCATTTATGAACATAAGCATCCATTTATCAACACAAGCATCCATTTATCAACACAAGCATCCATTTTTTAACACAAGCATCCATTTATCAACACAAGCATCCATTTATCATCACAAGCATCCATTTATCAACACAAGCATCCATTTATCAACAAAAGATCAACACAAGCATCCATTTATTAACACAAGCATCCATTTATCAACACAAGCATCTATTTATCAACACAATCATCCATTTATCAACACAAGCATCTATTTATCAACACAAGCATCCATTTATCAACACCTGTAACTTCTTGGTTGCTATTTTTCTAGCCCATGTTGCAGAACCATACTATAGAACAGCCTTGACATTGGAGTTGAAGATTGTTACTTTTGGGTTGGACTTGATTTCTTTCTTGTTATTTCCATATAGTTGCCAATGTAATGAAAACTGCTGCCTTTATGTTTGTTATTTTGATATCATTATCTGTCCCTCCAACTTTGTCTATATGGCTGCCAAGGTATATGTATGAGCAGGGGGGCACTTAAAGCATTTGGCACCTGGGGCGGTTCATATCTTTGGCACCCCCTACTATAAAGAAATATACTTGCAAGTATATTTCTAACAGTAAGTAATATCTTAATAGAGTGTGTTGGCACCCGCTCCTGGCTGTCACCTGGAGCAGACCCCCCCCCTCCTTAGTACGCCACTGTGTATGAGTCCACATCTTGTAAGAATATTTGTCCAAGCGTAACAATGGTATCATCTGCTGCATTTATTCTCACAATCACATACCTCATTAGACATACCTGGTTAGTATTGTTTCCAAAGAGGTGCTCTTTCATAGGCGTTTGCAGGTGTAAATACTATCATTTGCACTTACAGTTTTCTGTCCTGCAGGAGCTTACATTTGATACTTCTGCAGATATTTCCTTTCTCTTGTTGAAGTTTTTTGTGGCTTATAATTTCTGCAGGATGGGAGCAGCCTGCCCCATTCCCAACCCTCCTTAGTTGCCTTTTATGACATGCTTGTTAGGTTATAGTGTTACTATTCTTTTCTTCCCTTTTCTGGTCTACACACTACGTGGGGGGGGAGCTGAAGAGTAATGAGTGAATAAATATTCTTTCTCACTCCTTCCTTATTTCTCTTCAGTTCTGGCTCACTTCTTTCTATAACCTTCTACACTTCTGCCTCCAGCTGTGAATAAATATGCTAACTGCTCACCTTTATCCATAACTTCCCTCAGTCTGGTCTCGAGATGTGATGCTTCCCTATCGATATGTAGTTGTTCTTGTTCCAAAGAGTCCAGCTCACCCTTCACATACTGGTTTGTGCTATGTAGATTCTGGCAGTAAAGGTAAATATAAAGAAAAGGATGCAGAATAACTTTAACACAAACACTATCAGCCTCAACATCATCTTTTTCATTCCTCACAGAACATTGAGCTACCACTGCAGATGGCCCCCTTGAGGAAGCCTACACCAAAGCACAAACTCTGAAGCTGTGATTTCTGTAGCATTTTGTTTTACATGATAAGGATGACAGCCTCATGCCCAACCCAATATTAGTCACCTTGTACGACATGCCAGCTTCAACATGAGACAGTTGATTTACTCTGCTCAAACCACGTTAATGTACAAAGCTATAGATTTTAACGCTCATATTAACTTTCTTTCATCCTTGCAACAATTTTACAATCAAATGCAAGCCCCTTAAAGAATTCAATATGAAAAGCATCATTTCATCACATTTTTTTTTTTCACATAATTTTCTTCATGTGTTAAATATTTATGCATTTAGAATAGTTTTTTTTTTTTTTTACTGTTTTCATGCATCTGTACCTGATGAAGAACATGAATCGTAACATGGGCCATTTCTTTGTCCTAGTAAAATGTAAACTACAGGTCTATAGCTTTTTATCCAAAACCCTATGTGTTAGGATAAATGTTATAGATCTGTACTACCCCTTCTCAGTGTCCCTGGAAAAATCTACTCTAGAATCCTAGAGCAGAGACTCCGACGCCTAGCTGAGCCACAATTGGATGAGGTCCAGTGTGGATTCCGAGCAAACCGAAGTACTCAAGACCTAATCTTCACACTCAGACAGCTGTGTGAAAAGGCCCTTGAGTATAAGAGTGAGATCCATCTTTGTTTCATAGATCTGGAAAAGGCGTTTGACAGGGTCCCTTGGAGCAAACTTTGGGACTGTTTGGCAAGGAAGAATATTCCAGCACCTCTGATTCATGCTATACAGAGCTTCTACAAGTCTTGCAGAAATTATGTGAGGACAGCAAACCATAAGTCAGAAGAGTTCAGGACCACCACTGGTGTAAGACAAGGTGATATCCTATCACCTTACCTCTTCATACTCCTTATGGACGATGTCATCAAGGCATGTAAGGAGAGAACAAGAAAGTATTCAGTGGGGTACTGGAAGATGAGACAGGTCTATATTTCAGAGCTGGCATTTGCTGATGATGTTGCCTTGATTGCTAAATCAGAGGCACATCTCCAATCCAACCTGCAAGTCTGGAAGGAAGAGCTGGAGAAGAGAGGGATGGTCATAAGCAGCTCTAAAACAAAATCCATGGTGATATCACGAGAAGAAATAAGACATCAGATTAAGCTGGGAGAACAGGTCCTGGAGCAGGTCGACCACTTTAAATACCTCGGAGCTATTATAGACCGAAAGGGAGGCATCAAAGAAGAGTTGGCCACTCGAAAAGCAGCAGCTGGGAGACTTTTTCAGGCCATAAATCGAGGATTCCTCAGCAAGAGAGAGGTTGGTAAGAAAACGAAGATGGCTGTATACCGCTCCACCTATGTCCCAGTCTTGACATATGGATGCGAGTCATAGGCAATGACTACAACCCATAAAAGCCAGATCCAAACCTCAGAAATGAGGTATCTGAGGAAGGTGGTTGAAGTAACAAGAAGAGACATGGTACGCAACCAGACGATACGTCAAGGCCTAAAATGCCACCCCCTACAGACCCAAGTAGAACAGTCCCAACTAAGATGGTTTGGCCATGTCTGCAGAATGGGAGAAGATCGGCTACCACGACAAGCATGGGAAACAAAGAGCCAAGGATCCAGACCCCGAGGACGACCCAGAGTCCGCTGGGAGGACAACATTAGACAATCTTTGAAGGACCGAGGACTAGAATGGAACCAGGCCAGGAGGAAGACAGCCGATAGAATAGTCTGGCGCTCTCTCTTCCAAACCTCTACACCTCACGGTAGAAGGGGAACGACTAAGTAAGTAAGATCTGTACTACCTATTTCCATTCACTCCCCTTTTTGAAGAATTCTATGCAATGTGTGTGCCGAAAAGGTGAAATATGAATTGTAATATTAAAACATGTTAAATAGAGAACTAATGTCTTTTCTCCTGGTTTTTTTGTAGTTGTTATTCTTTAGTATTCATGATCATTATCTTACTGTAATTGGTTTGGTTTGGTTTTGAAGACTATCTTCATTGCACATGGATAACTCCATCTGTGCTCCGATGTCCTCCCTTAGATCACACAAAGAGGATCTCAGCACAGTGCACAAACTCTGTAGCACCCACAAAAATCCCAATGTGTTTACACAGGAATCACACATTCTATAGATATTTTTTGTGGTGGGTAGCTTTCTAATTTTTAAATTTTGCCAGGGCAGCGGCCTTATGGCCTACTCTTTATGATTTCCAACTGCCGTGGGATTTTTAACGTGCGCAACCTGCACACAGGATCTCCTATTTTTTTCACCTTTATCCAAGAAGGCTTGGCATCCGATCTCAATACCCAGGAGACAAGGGAGAGTATGACATTATTAGGACCACTGGTTCTAAAAAAAAACTTCCATAAATTATATTCCCTCTACTGGGAATCGAACCCAGTACCTTTAGAATTTGAGGCGGACGCCATACCTCTTAGCCACTCCAACCTCACTGTGATATGAGAAACAAGTGTGGACATTAAACAAGAAAACAGGAACAGAACATTACATCCAACAAAATGCACTGCGTGGGACAGGTGACAAACAGCAGAAGGAGAGATAAAGTAAGATATAACTTTTAGTTAGATAAAATATTTGTACTAAGTCTTGAAAGGATTATAGAAAACAACAATCAGCGACAGCGTTTGGATATGTGCTTATCATAATAACTAAAAAATCTTTTTCCTGCATGTCTGGTTGTTTATGTGATAGAAGACACAGTAAGATGTATACACCAACTTTGTGGGCTTCGAAAAAGCTTTTGACAGTATAGGCCACACAGTCATAAGGTTGTCCACCATTCATCTTACTAATACCCCATCGAGGCCAGCTCCTTGACGTGGAGATGGGGCTCAAGTACAGCCATCAGCGGCTGAAAAACCAAGACTGGCCAGGCCCTCCTACACTCGAGCAAGACCACAGTCTGCCCTAGCAAGTCAAGGTGCTGAAGACGGAGGCAACCAGCCAAGAGGCGCACCACAGCAATCAGGATGCCACGCACATGCGCTATGGAAGTATGCCTATATCTGCAAAACGTTATGGCACTCGCCCTGTGACGGACACCCAGGCAGGCGCAGTGCCGGGCCCTCTGCCTCAGAAGGGCCCAACCCCTACTACTGGGGGTCCTTCTCAATTGCCCCGTGGAGCCAGGAGGCATGAGAATAGAGCTACTGGCTAAGCAAAGAAAAGACCATTAAAAATAATGCACTGAAATGCTGAAGGCGTCAATAGTAAAAAAGACGGCTACAGCAAAAAATTAGAGCTCGAAAATATCTTGAATGAAGAGCAAGTAAATGTATGTTGCTTGCAAGAAACCCACCTCAACAAGGACATAGCCTTCAAAATCAGAGGCTACCAGTGCTACCGATCTGACCGAATAGACAGGCGAAAGGGTGGAATACTGACACTCGTGAGGAATAACATCAGTGCATGTCAGCTTGAAACATATATGGACGGGGCGGAATACCAGATGCTTCATCTCAGGACAGAAAGTTCAGAATTCCACCTGCTCAACTACTACTGTCCGAGCAACCGCCCACTGGCACTAGATACAATCCCAGCAAAAGAAAGACTGATTGTTTGCGGAGACTTCAACAGCCACTCACAGAGCTGGGGCTATGATCACATGGACAGAAGAGGTGAGGAGCTTGAAAACTGGCAGGATGACAATGGGCTTATCCTGATTAACCAGCCAATCGACCCACCAACCTTCTACTCGAGATCATGGCACACCACCTCTACACCAGACCTGGCATTCCACTCACCCAGCCTGGAGTGGAACACCACACGCGTTGTAGGGAAACAACTTGGAGGCAGCGACCACCGGCCAGTCTTCCTAATTGTGGAAAATGAACTTGTCAAGGAGAGCAGCACTCTCTCTAGGTGGAACTACAAGAAGGCAGACTGGACAATGTACCAGCACCGTACTAGTATACTGGCTAGAGATCTGACTGTAGACAAAGACATCAATAAGCTAGTTGATGAATTCAGCAGATGCATATTACAGGCTGCTCGTGAAACAATACCTAGAGGGGCTCGTAAGCACTACAAACCATATTGGAATAGTGAACTAGAGCAGCTGCACAACGACGTGGAAACATCTTGAAAGCAGGCAGAGACCAGTCCATGCCAAGAACACCACAATAACTACCAGCAAGCTAAGGCCAAATTTCAAAGGGCCAAGTTGCAGGCCAGGCGAAGAAGCTGGAAGGAGAAAACAGAGTCCTTGAACTTTGAAAGAGATACGAGGAAACTGTGGAAGCTGGTAAAACAACTTAACGATGAAGGTACAGAGAGAAACTCAAGGATTGCTCTGTACAAAGATGGAAACATCCTCATGGGAAAACAGGCAGCTGATCACTTTGCAGACTCCTTTGCTAAAGACAACAACATCGAAGTTAGCCCAGAGAAGCAACAGGAGACTCATGAGAAACAACAATACGCAGGACGAGATGGAACCATACCTGAAGTTATGGAGGCACCAATCACATTCAGAGAACTGGAGCTTGCAATATCCAAATTGAAAATGAGAAAGTCGCCAGGAGTTGATGGAGTGTCCAATGAAATGATTAAGAACTTGGGAACCGCAGCAAAAACAAAGCTGCTGCAGATCTTCAATATCTGTTGGAACTCAGGCAGAGTTCCACAGACCTGGAGGGAAGCAATCATGATACCACTCCTAAAACCAGGAAAAGACAGTTCCACTGCCTCCAGCTACAGACCAATCAGCCTTACAAGCTGCCTCTGCAAAACAATGGAATGTATCATCAACCTCAGGCTACAGTGGTACCTTGAAAGTGAAAACCTTCTTGTACCACAGCAGGCGGGCTTTAGGCAGTGTTATTCTACTGAAGATCAGGCAACTTACCTTTCCCAAGAGATTGAGGATGCGTTCCAAGATAAGAAACTGGTACTAGCAGCATGGATAGATCTAAGGAAAGCATTTGACAAGGTTTGGAAAGAAGGGCTTCTGAAGAAACTGAGAAATTGTAGAGTGAATGGTAAGATGTACAAATGGGTGAAAGCATACCTGCATAACAGAAGAGCCCGAGTACAACTAGATGGCCTCAAGAGTAAGAAAATTCTACTGCATCATGGCGTCCCTCAGGGAGGGGTTCTGTCCCCCACACTTTTCCTAGTCTACATCAACGACCTGGTTGCTGAACTACCACATGGAATGAAAGTGGCAATGTACGCTGATGACCTGGTAATATGGTGCACAGATGAGCATGCAACAGTGGCCACCAAACTGCTACAAAGAGCTATAGATGCCTTAACCTCATGGGCAAATAGATGGTGTGTCAGCATCAATACAGACAAGTGCAGCACTACGCTCTTCACCCTCTCTCCCAAACAAAAAGCTGGTGTCATCAAGATAAACGAAGAGCTCCTGAGAGAAGATAAACAACCCACCTATCTCGGAGTTACATTCGATGATAGGCTGACATGGAAGCAGCACATCAACAAAGCAGCAACAAAGGCCAGGAGGAAGTTAGCCATCCTGAGAAAACTAAGTGGAACCACATGGGGAGCCAGCGGGAAAATACTTAGTAAAGTTTACCAGCAGGGCATACGACCACACCTGGAATATGGGTCAGCTGCGTGGTGCCCAGCATCAAACACCACATTACAAGAGCTAGATAAGGTGCAAAACGAGGCGCTTAGGGTCATCACGGGGGCAATGAAATCAACGCCTATAGTGAAGATGGAGAAAATGGGGAGGATACAAGCACTGAGAGAACGCAGAGACACGAAAGTGCTAACACAGGCAGAAAAGTTCCTCTGTATGCCGAGTCATCCAATGAAGGATAGATTCCAAAACCTAGCAATGGGGCGACTGAAAAGAAGCAGCTTTATCCACCAGGCCAAACGATTACGTAGACAAACCTCAGACCTGCCTGAAGTTAACAGCCCCCTAAAGTCTGTGCCAGAACAAACCCCTTGGAGAGAGGAGCATGGGCTACCAGTACACATCCACACAAAAGTGAAAGGAATATTCGACAGGGATGAACAGAACAGCGTGCAACGTAGGACAGTCACTCTCAGTTTCCTGGATGATGAATACCCACAGGACCTCTGGGTCTGAGTATACACGGATGGGTCAGCACAGAATGCAGTAAAGAATGGAGGAGCAGGAGTGTACATAGAATACCCAAACAACACTAGGGATACTGTCAGAGTACCAACGGAGAAATTCTGTAACAACTATGATGCAGAAGTCCAGGCAATCAAGGTGGCAACTGAGAAACTATTGAACACCAATCTCGGTCCACAGCCTGTAGTATTCCTGACAGATGCAAGATCAGCACTCCAAGCACTTCAGTCCAGAAAATTGCCAGGCATACAAGCCCTACTTTCTGAACTGTGCAACCAGCGCAGGGTCACCATGCAGTGGATACCGTCTCATTGTGGAATACCAGGAAACGAGAGCAGATGGACTGGCTAAAGAAGGTGCTGCAGACGAGCAACCGGATGTACCAGTTACATACCGTCAGAAGAAAAAGATGATCAAATCTATCAGAAAGCCACCAACACCAACGCAGGATGACTACCAAGCTATGAACAGATCAGAACAAATAGTCATTCTGCGCCTCAGAACAGGACACAACCGCCTCCGCAGCCACATGTATACAAAATTCAATATTGGCAATTCAGCCATGTGTACATGTGGACAGGCACTCCAGACTGCGGAGCACGTACTTCAAGATTGCCCCGAATATGATATATTGAGGCAAACCCACTGGCCCAGAGAAACAACACTGGAAGCAAAACTATATGGACCTCTGTATGAACTACAAAAGACAGTGAAGTTTATACAAGAAACAACATTGCAGATATAGACAATATAGTTCAAGTGAACGAAAGAAGAAGAAGAAGAAATCTTACTAATCTATAATGACGCTGAATGTTGCTACCTGGTCTGTACATGATCTTCCTGTTCAAAATTCCACGTACTCCTCTCTGAGTTTTCTATCTAATCCTTCTCTTATTTGTGTAAGATCAATTAGGTGTCATAATTGTTCTGGTTACTGCCATGACTGTTATATCTCACCAGTTACTGCAAATAGTCAACCTCTTGAGTAATTTAATAATGAGCCCTTCCTTCCAGCTCTTGGGCATGGCCTCTTGTATTCTGAGTTTTATATCTCACCAGTTACTGCAAATAGTCAACCTCTTGAGTAATTTAATAATGAGCCCTTCCTTCCAGCTCTTGGGCATGGCCTCTTGTATTCAGATTCTCTTGAAAGAGATGTACTACAGTAGTACTTCTTCTTCTTCGTACACTCTCAGACGTCTGCTTGAATATTTTCAAAGAAAGCAGTGGTCAGCTTCAGGCTATTTGCATCTCCATAGAGTTTTTCCAAAATTAGTATTGGTGATGGTCATATGTGCTTTCTATGTTCCTCATTGTACAATATCTCTGTAGTTAAAGGAATACCAACTTAATTCTGGGGTGTTTCCATCAGGCGCTGCAAGCTTCCCACTTTTCAGCAATGTTAGTGCTTGAGTGACATATTTGTTTTGTGGGTGAATGTTTAGAAGTTCCTCCACAAGAACAGCTATGCTATGGACCCCTGAAGGAAAGTGAAAGAGAAGCAGACCAAAAACAACTTGGCGGAGAACTGCAGAGGCTGAGATGCAAAGAATGACCCAGAGCTGGGGCACTGCACGAAGGAAGGCCACCAACTGAGCAGAATGGAAGCAGTTTGTTACTGCCCTACAAGACCCCATCAGGCGTGATGGCCACTGACTACTTTGACAGTTGGCGGCTAAGGATCAAAGAAGAAGGTGATATTGGCTACCACAACAAATGTGGGAAACCAAGAGCCAGGGATCCAGACCTCCAGGACGACCCAGAGTTCTCTGGGAGGACAACATTAGAAAATCTCTGGAGGACCAAGGACTAGACTGGAACCATGCCAGGAGAAAGACAACTGATAGGATAGTCTGGCAAACCTCTAACCCCAGTGTAGAAGAGGAATGACTAAGTAAGTAAGTAAGTAAGCAAGTAAGTCAGAAAAGCCCAATTCCACAACGAAATACACTTTTCTAAGTTAAAATACTTCTTCTTCAAGTACCATGCCTAGTGGTATATGAGATCATGCCTCTCCACAACTTCCTGTCTCCAGTACAATTTATCAATTTTGTTGTTGACCTCCTTCCATGCCACAATGTCAAACTGTCCAGTATTTGCTTTCTTTTTCTTCCTCTATCTCTTTTTCCGTCAATCTTACCTGTTGTTATGATATATTCCAGTTTTCTTCTACTCATAACTTGCCCAAAAAATGTGAATTGCTTCTTTCTAACTTGTGAAACAAGTTTCCTTTGCACATTGGCCTCTTTCAGGACATCCTCATTACTCTTTTTGGCAGTCCACAGTATTTGTAAAATTCTTCTGTAAAACCACATCTCTATGGCCTCTAGTGCTTTCCCTACTTGTTTACTAACTGTCCATGACTCACTCTCATACATCAGGATTGGTTCTATATAACACTGAGGAACTCTTCCTTACTTCCATTGACAAAGAACCATTGCATAAAATACTCTTCATTTTAAAGAATGCTGTTTTTGTCTGAGCTATTCCACTCTTCACTTCTGAGATGCATCTTCCATCCATTGTTATTAATGTGCCCAGGTATTTGAATCTATTGACCTGTTTTAAAACTGTTTCATTTACATTGATAGTAAATTCTGGGGAAGCCATTTTTTTGAGATGACCATTACTTCTGTCTTTTTTACTATTAAGGCAGAGGCCTTTATTTTCACTTTCTGTCACTATTGTATCAACCATTTTCTGCAGCTCCTTTTCACTTTTTGCTATTAAGACTGTATCATCAGCGTATCTCAAGTTGTTTAGATTATGTCCGTCAAATGATGTTCCTGGCATTTCCTCTAGGAATCTCATTATATTTTCACTGTACAGACTGAACAGATCCGGTGACATCACATATCCCTTGCCTGACACCCTTTTTTACTTGCTGAAACATTCCTATCTGGCTGCTAATTCTTACAGCTGCTGTTTGTTGCCAGTACATATATTTATTATCGTCAAGTCTTTACCATCAATGTTGATGCTTTTTAACATTTTGATAATTTCCACTTTGTCTAATGCCTTAATGTAATCTATAAAACATAAGTACAATCTGTATTTACTTCTATGGCTCTTTCTATTAATGTTAAAATACACAATATTCAAAATTTATTATGTTCAAATATTCCAGTTCAGGGATCCTAAATTAGCCAAAAATTGATTGATTAAAATTTTGATACACTTTTTTTTTTTACTTTGACTTAAAATCCCCTGATTATAAAAGTTTTTAAAAATATAATGGTAATGCGGTTAATTATATCGTCTTGGAACAAAACAGTCTCTTCCACTATATATACTGTCATCATCATGTGACGTATTCTCTCCAGAACGTTGTCTCCATTACAGCTGCTCTGAACGCATCACGATTCTTGGCAAGTTGACCTGCATCATCCAAAGACAAGTTCAGAATATATACTGTAGGCATCATCATCTCCTTTTTCGCTCTTTATGGTGAATGGAGCGACAACTCCAGCCAGCCCCCTTCCAGGGAGCCTGCTCTAAAATGCATGCTCCTACACTGTTGATTCAGTGGAAAATTGTTTAACAAGATGAGTTTCCCAGCCTCATGATACGAAACTCTATTCAGAGCGATACAATATTTGTACTGTAGTGCTGAAGCATTAATATGAAGGCATATGCAGTAGAAAAAAGAGGCACTATATTCAACTATCTTCAATTATATTCAATATTGGGCGAAAAGAGGCTCACACAACAAGCAGAGGAGAGGAGAAAACGTCGAAAGGAACACCAGGAAAATAAGCAGCTGAGGGCTGTCACCTCAGGGGCGCATTCCCATAGTCAGTTATGACTGAAGGGGCTATTATTATTATTATTATTTCACAAGTTGTTTGGTTTCTCCGTACAAGGTGTGTTCCACTTATCTGGTCTCGGAGGAAGGAGCATTTTCCTAACATCGAGTGCTGGGCACTCAAAGAGGTGGTTGTCAATAGTTTCATAGGGGTAGTTACACAGCTGGCACTCTGGAGGGTGTTGTGGTTGGATTCTGTTCAAGTGACTGTTGAGTGGTATGTGTTGTGATCTGAGCTGAAAAATGGTGCTCTGATCTCTCCTTGTAAGATGGCCAATGTTGTCATTAGGATCAGGACTGGCCATATGTCTGTAAACCTCTCTACCGGTGTTTCCCATGGCCCATTTGTTCAGCCAAGTTTCTTTGTTTGTTGTTCGTATGAGTGATTTGGTTGTTTGGAGAGTTGATGCTGTGAGTGGGATAGACAGCTCTAAATCCATGACAAAATCCCCAATGTGGAATTGATGGCGTCGGGAAAATTTCAGTGGAACAAGAGATGAAAAACAAATTAATGGCACTAGACAGGATACACACTGAGGAAATCATCTGACAATATTACAAGGCAACCCTTATTCTGGAATCCTGCCCCTCCTTTAAAAAAAATGCACTACAGTACCAGTAAGAAACTGGCCAGTTTACCATCAGGAAAATAATAGGGAATCTCATTAGTGACACTTATTAAAAACACACAAAACAAAACTGATGAATGACAAAAGATTATCATTTTCTACCAAAAGTAAAAAACTTAAACACTGTAACATAACCTTACCTCATCAGGAAAGAGATGAAGTTCAAGTTCAAGGTTTCCAAACTCTTTACCTTCACTATCATCACCTATGCTAATACCTGTAAAAGATGAAGATACCTCAGTTTTCATTCAAATTATTCCCTGTATTATGGGTCACGTATGGCATTTCTGCACAATCAAAATCCTCCAATTTCCGGTTATTTCACATTGTGTTTTGTCTTTCAGCCTTTGTTTATAAAAACTACCAAGAAATGTCCATTTTTTTCTTTCATCTAAATAAACCTTTGTGCAGTTTATTGCTAATCATATCTTAATATTTTCAATTACGATACAGAAAACTCATGTTGAATGCACAGTGCTGCTATAGTACAGTATAATAGTACTGGATGACCTCAGAATAGTGCTCCACAAACTATGCCAACGATTCATATGTGCTGTGGTCCAATGGATCCTATTTCATTGTAATATCACCGGCAATGAAGAGGCTGACAGATTGGCAAAGGAAGGTGGATATCTACCTCAGCCTGAGGCAAGCGTAACTTTCGAGAAGGCAAAGAGTTTTATCAGAATCAGCTACAGAAACAAATGGGATGTAGAGCATCCAGGCCACATACAAAATGATGCTTACTACCAGCTCAATAGAAGAGAACAAGTGGTAATCTTCAGACTCCACACTGGCCACAACAGATTGAGATACCATTTATTCATCAAGCTAAAGATAGGAAACACCGATCAGTGTAACTGGCACTGATAGAATGACTACTGAACATTTGCTTCAAAGTTACCCAACATATGAGGAACAGAGAAAGTGCATATGGCCGACACCAGATTAAAATAGTCTCAAATTGACTACTGCTTTCTTTGAAAACATTCAAGTGGATGTCTGAGAGTGTTCTTCTTCTTCTTCTTCTTGCGATCGCATCTTTGATGATTACACCGTCAGACGAGTTCTCATGATGAATTCGACTGTTGTTTGAAGTTCCTCTTTAACTCCATATAGCTTTGAATTTAGTGTTGAGTCATTGGGCCAGTATATCTTTCTTAACTGGTCATACAGAGGACAGTCCTGTAGAACATGCTCAGCAGTTTGTTCGTTTAATCCACATGTGCACAGTGGTGAAGCAGACAATCGTAACTTGTGCATGTGTTTATTCAGTTTGTTATGCCCTGTCCTGAGTCGAAAAATAGTTATCTGTCCCTGCCGGTCGAGAGTGTGATAGTCGTCTTTGGGTTGGTTCTGTTCTCTTCTTATAGTCTGGATAGCTCTCTTTTTCTCAAAGTATGTGACTTCATTATCTTCTTGTTCACATTCTCCTCCCTTTTTTGCAAGTTTATCTGCCTTTTCATTTCCGGGTACACCACAATGAGATGGTACCCACTGAAGTATGGTTCTCTTTTTGGCAGCTACCTTGTTTAGTTCATTTCTCAGATGCGGGAGTTTACCACCCTTGAGAGCTTGCAGGACAGACAGTGCATCTGTGAGGATGACTACCTGGTGGCAGTCAGAGTTGGTGTTATAAATCATATTTGCAGCTTGCTCTAGAGCTTGAACCTCAGCTGTATAGTTGGAACAGAATTTACCAGTGGGAATGTGCCTAGTCTCATAGTGGTTGTCAGGATATGAGATAAAGATACCGGCACCTCCATTCCTAACAGCATTAGTTGCTGATCCATCTGTATAGGCATGTATCCATGATTGATCGGGATAGCTTTCTTGGATCATACTCAATGTAGCAGTTCGTTTTTGCAGATCATTATACTCACATCCACTTGTGAGACCACTGACCGACGTATTAATTTGGAGGGCACTGCTGGCCTGCTCCCATGGTACAGGGTATAGGGTGGGCTTCAGTGGTGTTGTCTTCATAGATAGGTCTTCTTGATGCTGTCTTATAAGTCTTTTTCCCCGATGCACAAAGCTGCTACGCTTTAGACGTCCCAATGCCAGATCATCTAGTCTTGCCTTCATTGGGTGCGTTGGCATACTGTTGTACTTTTCCATCTGGATCATGGTCTTTGTGTCTCTTCTATGGGACAATGTCTGTAATCCAGCAACCTTCTGCATCTCTGTTATTGGTGTAGTTTTCATGGCTCCTGTAATGAGCCTGAGAGCTTGATTTTGCACCTTGTCCAAGGACTGCAGATGTGAGTTAGCAGCTGATGACCATGCTGCTGAGCTAAACTCTAAGTGTGGTCTTATTACTCCACTATAAATCTTCTTTAGATTTCGTTCATTTGCTCCCCAGTTGGTACCTGCCAATTTTCTGAGTATGCCTAGTCGTCTTCGGGCCTTTCCTTCTGCATTTTCAATATGCTTATTCCATGTAAGCCTTTGGTCAAATGTCACCCCAAGATAGGTGGGGTAGCTTTCTTCCTTGATAACGGTTGTCCCTAGGTGTATGTTAGCTGATTTGTCCTTGGGGGCGAGGGAGAACAGTGTTGTGGAGGTTTTGTCTGTTTATTGTGATAAGCCATTTCTCTGCCCATGACACTAGCATGTCTGCTGCCCGCTGCATTCTATAATTTGCTGTGGTGACATTTTCATCAGCGCACCAGAGTACTAGGTCATCTGCATATAAGGCAGCTTTCACTCCTGCAGGGAGATCTTTCACCAGGTCATTGATGTAAACAAGGAAGAGTGTAGGGGAAATTACTCCTCCTTGAGGTACCCCCTGATGGAGCAACACTTTTCTGCTCTGCAGACCGTCAAGAGTGACTCTAGTTCTCCTGTTATGCAAGTATGACTGGATCCATTTCATCATGTTGCCTTGGATTCCACCTCTCCCAAGTTTTGCAATGAGGCCATCTTTCCACACCCTGTCAAAGGCCTGCTTGAAGTCGACCCAGATCGTTAGGACCTTTTTCTTCTCCTGAAAGGCATCTTCTATTGCTTGAGACAAGTAAGTAACTTGGTCTTCTATCCTGTAGCATTCTCTAAATCCAGCTTATTCCGGCACCAGGATCTGCTCAGACTCTAAATACCATTTCAATCTGTGGTTGACTATTCGCTCCATAGTCTTCCCAACACAGCTTGTGAGACTGATTGGCCGGTAACTTGCAGCCTCGGTCTTACATTTCCCTTTCTTTAGTATGGGTATTGTGATGGCTTCTCTCCATACTTGGGGTACCGTTCCTTTCAACCAGCTGTGGTTGAATATCTCAAGCAGTTTTGTCTTTGCTGCTGAGCTCAGATTTACTAGCATTTCATTGCTGATTTTGTCTGGGCCGGGTGACTTTTGAAACTTAAGCTTGGAAATAGCCTTCTGTAGTTCTCCTAGTGTGATGGGTTCCCTCATTGGGGCAGGAGTATCTGTCTGTCCCATGGTTGCCAGTATTTCTTTTCTTATCTCTCTCTGATGGTCTATGTTAATGGGTAAGTTGCTTTCTGAACTGTATCTTCTAGCAAACAAGTCTGCAGCTTGTTTTCCTCTGAAAAGTTTGCCACCTTCATCCAATGTGATAGTCTGCCTTGGTGAGGAACGCTCTTCATTTAGAGACTTGACTAATCTCCAAAGTTTCCTGCCGTCTTTCTCAAGGTTCAGCGATGCCGTTTTAGTTCTCCAGCTTTTCCGTTTTTCTTCTAGCTTTGTTCTCTGAAACTCTGCTACAGCCTTTTTCCATTTGTTGTGAGTTTCAAGTGAAGGCTGAGACTCTGCGTTCTTTCTAGCCTTGTCCATAGCTTCCTGACGTTCTTGGAGTGTGCTGGACCAGTATGGTATGTAGTTACGCCGGCATCCTTTGGGAATGGTTTCTTTTGCAGCTTGTAGTATGCATCTGTTGAAGTCTTTTACCACTTCATTAATATCTCGGTTCTGTACCTTGAGGGTAGACAGCAGCGTGTTCACCTGATGCCTGAATAAACCCCAGTTGGCTTTTTTGTAGTTCCATCTTGTAATGGCTGGGCCTGTACTGAGAGTTGCACTCTGGACAGTAAGAAAGATTGGGCGATGGTCGCTTCCCCCTAGTTGATCTCCTACTTCTCTACTAATAGATCCAGCTATATCTGGTGTGGAGAAGGCAAGATCTGGTGTTGAAGTTGTGTGCCATCCTCTGGAGTAGAAGGTAGGAGTATCTGTGGCATTATTGACTAGGATTAGGGAGTGATCATCTTGCCAAGTTTCAACCTCTTCACCTCTGTGATCCAGATGGTTATAGCCCCAGCTCTGGGAGTGGCTATTAAAGTCTCCAACTGCTATAAAGTTGGTGGCTGGTACCTGTATAGAGCTGAGACTCAGAGGTTTGTTGTTCGGACAGTAATAGTTCAGGAGTTCTATTTCCATCTTGTCTACCTTTATCTGCAGCAGCTGATATTCTGCTCCATCCATGAAGGTTTTCCTTTCATGTGCAGGAATGTTATTCCTTACAAGAGTAAGTACTCCTCCTTTTCGTCTATCTTTTCTGTCGGATCTGAAGCATTGATATCCCCTTATTTTAAAGGTTTGATCTGCTTTCAAGTGAGTCTCTTGGATACAGCAAACACTGACTTGCTTCTCATACAAGATGTTTTCCAGCTCTGTCTTTTTGCTGTATCCAGCCTGCTTGCTGTTCACTCCCTCTGCATTCCAGTGCATTATGACAAGTGGCACTCTGGGTTTCTCTTTTTCTGTTTTGTTTTGGTCAGTAGTTCTCCTCCGCCGTCTGCTGACTCCACAAGACGGTCTAGAGGGTCCTCCAGTAGCTGAGGGTGGGCTCTGTCGAGGCTCAGAGCCCGGCACTGTACCTGCCTGGTGGAGCTCCACAGGGCGAGCACCAGAACGAGATTTATTTGACGGTGTACTCTCCATAGAAAAAAAAAAAGCGAGTTGCATGATACTGTGGTTTCCGGTGCGCCTTCTGGCCCAGTATCTACGACTTTAGCACCTGCTCAACGGGAGAGTGGGCTCATCCCTAATCTGTTTATGTTCCCAGTAGTAGACTATTCGCAAGCAGCCTGGGGGTGTCACTGCTCTGCGCGGACCTTGTTTACCGAGGCGGCGTCCGAGCTCGTATGGTGAAAATATGGTTGCGTTATCTTCAAAATAGCCCTGTCTTTCCCGTGGCTTTTCTGCCATCCTGCAACTTTGAGTTAGGGAGTTCTGAGCTCCAGTCTCTTTCCCAGGCGTTTTATCCTGGCCTGGCACGCATACAGAGGACCCCACTTCTGGTTCTAAGTTAGCAGTTGGGGATAGGTGGGGTAGCACACTGTGCATTCCCCGTCATCCAGGGGGCTCTCCAACTATGCAGAGCTTGCACAATGCTGTGCTCTGGTTTTGGGCTCTCCCAAGGAATCCTCACGTCCTGCACAGAGCCACTTCCAGATACCCACCACCTGCCAACCCTCCATTGTAGAAATCTCCTGCATGCGGCCATCCAGTCAAGAGCCAGTATTAAGTCTGGTGCCCAAGTGATCCCCCCAAGCTCAGTGTGCAATGCTGGGTTCTCATCATGCTGCAACACAGGGGGGATTGTGATGCTCAGCCATCTCTCTCAATTCTGCACCGATAAGTGACATCGGGGACTTAACTGTGCCTCAGTGCTGGGAGGCCCCGTTTCCGGGTACACCACACACAGCCAATTGAGGCAACGGTCGCCGTGGGCGTGAGAGTGTTCAAAGAAGAAGGAAAGAATAGTACACAATAGGTAAAATATAACATCACATGAATAGTAGAAGAAAAGGTATTATATTACAGTGCACAACAAGCAAAATATGAAATGACATGAACAGGTGAAGAAAAGGTATATAAGAACTATTTTGCAATTTTGCAGCACAAAACAAGTTTTTAAAAAAAAAAATATCATATATATACACACACATATAGTGTTTGTTTTTTTTTAAATAAAGTTTTGCCTCATTTTGGTGATGTGCGTCCTGTTCAATCTAGTCGGTTATAATAGGGCGCATGTCGAAATATAAAAGATCATTAGTCTGATATGAAAATCACGACATATATATATATATATGTAAATATATATAGTAGAAAGTTGTTTTGATTCATTATTTTACAAGGGATAATACGACGGTAGTTTCCCGTTGCTTTCTGTCGGTTTGAGTATGGTTTTCTCTGCTAGACTTTGACTAAGAAAGAAAGTTCTTCAGTGTTATATAGAACCAATCCTGACATACGGAAGTGAGTCATGGAAATTAGTAAACAAGTAGAAAAAGCACTAGAGGCCACAGAGATGTGCTTTTACAGAAGAATGTTAAAAATACCACGGTCAGCTAAATAGAGTAATGAGGATATCCTGAAAGAGGCCAATGCACAAAGGAAGCTTATTCCTCGTGTTAGAAAGTAGAAATCCACGTTACTTGGGCATGTTATGAGAAGAAGGAAGCTGGAGTATATCGTGACAACAGGCAAGATTGAAGGAAAAAGAGATAGAGGATGACAAAGAGAGAAGATTCTGGATAAGTTTGACATCGTGGCATGGAGGGAAGTCAACAACAGAATTGATCAATAGCATTGTGGACAGGAGGCCGTGGACAGACATGATCACCTACGCAACAAGGCATAGTACTTGATAATGATGGTAAATAGTAGAAGAACAGGTATATTAAAACTAAATGACGGCACACAACAGGTAAAATGTAAAATCGCATATATATGTATATATATATATGTAGTAGAAGAACATATATAAGAGCTCTATTACGGCACAATACGGATAAAATATAAAATCATATATATATATATATATATAGTAGATGGATAAGTATATTACAGCACACAGGAGGTAAAATATAAAATCATGTATATGTATATATAGTAGAAGAAAAGATATATTACAGCTATAACAGGTAAAATACAAAATTACATTTACATATAGTAGAAGGACAGATAACAGATATATTACAGCACATAACTGATAAAATACAAATTCATACAAATAGTAGAAAGAAGAAAATATATATTACAGTTATTATTACAGACCATAACTGGCAAAATATAAAACCATATTAACAGTAGAACAACCAGTATATTACTGCTGTATTACAGCCCACAATAGGTAAAATATAAAATCATATAAATAAAGCAAGAAAAAGGATATTTTAATATTATATTACAGCATATATGTGAAATATAAATAATTGAAGAAAAGGTATATTACATTACAGTGTTACAGAACACAACTCCACAAAATAAATCAATCAATCAATACCCTTTAGCTCCCCGAGGAGCATAGGCCTTCAACAAACACATGCCAAGTCTTCCTGTCCTGTGCCATCCGCTCAAGTTCTTTCCATGTTTTCCTCATCATTTTCACCTCTGTTTCCAGTTCTCTTCTCCATGTGTTTTTTAGTCTACCTCTGCCTCTACAGAACACAACTCCATAAAATAAATAAATATTACACACATATTACATAGGTATGTTTCAGGCACTCGTGAGAAATAAAGAAGTAGAAAACTAGATAACAGAAAAACAACAGAAGTGACAGGTTCGGCGGAGAATTAAACCCAGGACCATCCGAACGGCAACACCGCCTAGCTACAGAAGCGAATCACACTATCCTCCATGCCAACTAGGCACCACAAAAATAGTGCCTCGTGGACAGAGATCATTAGCTGGAAACAAATGAAGGAAGGCAGTTATGACATTTATGCCACTTTTTGTCAAGTGCTGCATCAGAAGATTAATAAAGTGCATTATATTTCCAGCCATAGCAATTGTACCATCATGTTGTTTATGCTGTGTTCATCATTCTTTACTCCTGAGCTCCACACACAACACCGGATCTGTACCTAGGGCGATCCAGCCTAATTAATGACGCAATCACTTCTGTGGTTCCCCCTATTATACAGTATAGGTCAGATTACACAAGACAAAGACCTTAATAATGTGTTTAGTAAATGATAGAAGAGTGAGAATAGTACAAGACAGAGGGTAGGTTTGGTATTGTATAAATATTTTAAACAAATAGTTTTTTGCCCTCCTCAAGGAGCATAGGCCTTCAACAAACTTATGCCAAGTCCTCCTGTCTTGTGCCATCAGCTCAAAGTCTTTCCATGTCGTCTTCATTCCCTTCATGTCTGTCTCCAGTTCTCTTCTCCGTGTGAAGAGCTAAGCGATGGCATACATGGAAATCATATAGCAAAAGAAGAAGGTGCTGGCAATGGATAGGACACACTTTGAAGAAACCTGCTGAAAGCATTACAAGGCAATCTTTGTGTTTGGAATCCCCAGTGTAAGAGAGGTGGCGGGAGATCACAACAGCCGAGAAGAAGAGGCAGAAATGAAAGTGATGAAGAAGATGGGCAAAGACTGCGCAGATGGCACAGGGCAGGAGGATGGCACAGGGCAGGAGGATGGCACAGGGCAGGAGGATGGCACAGGGCAGGAGGATCTGGCACAGGGCAGGAGGATGGCACAGGGCAGGAAGATGGCACAGGGCAGGAGGATGGCACAGGGCAGGAGAATCTGGCACAGGGCAGGAGGATGGCACAGGGCAGGAGGATGGCACAGGGCAGGAGGATCTGGCACAGGGCAGGAGGATGGCACAGGGCAGGAGGATCTGGCACAGGGCAGGAGGATCTGGCACAGGGCAGGAGGATGGCACAGGGCAGGAGGATCTGGCACAGGGCAGGAGGATGGCACAGGGCAGGAGGATCTGGCACAGGGCAGGAGGATGGCACAGGGCAGGAGGATCTGGCACAGGGCAGGAGGATCTGGCACAGGGCAGGAGGATGGCACAGGGCAGGAGGATCTGGCACAAATTTGCTGACGGCCTATGATCCTTTTGGAGCTAAGGAGTAAACAATGAATGATGAACATAGCATAAACAAAATGATGGTACATTGGGAGCCATGGTAGCGCGGTGATAGTGCACTGGCTTCCTAGCTGGGTGGTCCATGGTTCGATCCCCAGTTGAGGTGAGATTTTTAAGACCGCAAACAGGTTCCAGGGTCGACTCAGCCTCATGAATTGGGTACCAGAGTAACTCTGGGAAGGTTAAGGCGGCCACATCACCCCTAGTGCGCCGATGGTCAAGAAAATGTGAGCCTAACACCATATTCCCAATATGCCTCAATGGGCGTGTAACGGGATCCTTCACCTTTACCTTTTACCTAACTATGGCTGGAAATAAAATACACTTCTGATGCAGCACTGACAAAAAGCAGCATAAATGTCATAACTGCCTTCCTTCCATTGTTTTCAGCATCAGGAAAAATATGTCTTCAGATGCCAAAAAATGACACTTTTAACAATGTGACACTTTCAGGTGCCAAAATCATTGATTATATTTATAGTCCGAATGAATCTGACAATCTCTGAATGTCTGATTTTTGGCTGTTGAAAAAAAAAAATATATATATACATAATTTTAAAATGCTTTGCTATTTTATTTTCAGAACGACAAAAAAAAAATGCACATTTTTCTTGTGTGATGTTACGACTCAACTAACTAAACTGAAGGTGTAGTCTAATTCCTGCTCACACTCAGTACAAATTCATACACAAACAATAAACATATTTTAACATAAAAAAAAATACGTAATGAAAATGAAACCTACTCTCATCTCCTGGCCCCATATCTTTCTCCAGGCTACTACGTGGTGACAAGGCAGATAACTTAGGAATGGTCAAAGACAGTCTTTTCATCTGAGGCTGTTCGCTTTGTCTGCTCGTGTTCTGTGTAGTTGTCTGAAATTCTATCCAGGTACAAATATTTTAAGTAAAACATGATGAAAAATTTTGTTTTTCTTGTGTTAAAGGGGCTGTATGCCCCTGCATAGTTCCCCCAGGCCTCTCTGAGGAGACAAAAAGGAATAGAATCACTACTTCATCAGGCATGTCGTTTGAGGCGACTAATGTGAGGTTTTGCGTGGGGCTGGCTGACTACCTCAACATGTAAAACACACTGCTACAGAAAACACTCATTCATTTATGAAAGTCTGTAGCTTTTTGGTTGTTGTCTTTGTTGTTCTCCATGTCTCAGAGCCATACAATAGGACTGACTTCACATAAATGGGTGCTTGCGTAGAATAGAGGGATTAAAATGGTATGACGAGGTTACCAACGTGGAACTGATGACAAGAACTAGACAAGTGCCAGTGGAACAAGAGATGAGAAGATGGCGATGGATAGGACACACACTGAGGAAACCTGTTGATAGCATTACAAGGCAGTCCTTGTTCTGGAACCCCCAGGGCAAGAGAGGCAGGGGTAGACCAAGAAGCACATGGAGAAGAGAGCTGGAAACAGAGGTGAAAATGATGAGGAGAACGTGGAAAGAACTTGAGATGATGGCACGTGACAGGAGGACTTGGCATGTGTTTGTTGAAGGCCTATGCTCCTATGCTCCTTTGGGAGTGGAGGGTTATGATGATATGACAGAAAACACTGCTGCAGGAGCACATGAATGCTTTGGTACAGGCTTCCTGTAAGGCAGTGCTTCTCAACCTTTTTGTGTTCATGGCACACTTTTCAATTTTCTAAAAATTTGCGGCACACCTATCTGGTGCCACAAACTAATGTATTTAATTTAGTATATATCACTGTAATTTTTTATCCACACCTTGCCTCTGATATTTAACTTTTTAAGTCTGTTCACTTTCACACCAGCTTAGAAATAATGTCTTCAGTTAAAAGTGTTATTTTTGAAAGGAATGTATGTGTGACAAATGTCATGTTCATTGATTAAGAAATCAGGAAGTTAAAAGAAATTAGAACCTATTTTGACTTAAAATGCGCTGCCGCTCCCTCCCTCTTAACTCAGTAAGTGCAAGGAGTTTGTCATGACTTTTAAACATTCACTCACTGGAGACAGACATGAAGGGAATGAAGAAGATAGGTGTGCCTGCATAAAAAAAATTACAGTGATATATACTAAATTAAATACACTAGTTTGTGGGCACTTTAGAATAAAGAAAACTCTCAGTTTGATTTTATCTTAATTGTTTAAAATAATTGTGAAGTATATCTATTTTTGTTCAAAGCAGTTAATAGCTCCAATTATTATTGAATGAATTCAAGCTGTAAGATCAGTTTTACATTACATGATCACTAAAAATACACTTCATGTAGCAAATTTACAAAATTTTTGTGGCACACTTTGATAGACGTGGTGGAACACTAGTGTGCCGCGGCACATCGCTTGAGAAACACTGCTGTAAGGAGTCCAGCTGCAGTAGAGGTTTCATGCTCCACAAGGAGAGAAAAGGAAATGTAATAAGAAGGGGCTGTAGGCATTGGATTACAATGATAAAATAACTGTAACAGTTAATTACTTAATCACACCTTGCCTCTGATATTTAACTTTTTAGGTCTGTTCATTTTCCCACCAGCTTAGAGATAATGTCTTCAGTTAAGAAAAGAAAAAAAATGCCAGCAAAGCTCAATCAAATATGAACATGAAAGCAAACTATTCAGCACCATCATCATTATGTGCATTCTTCACATCGAAGGTCCACTACAATGGATATCCAACATCTTCTGTCTCTTGTCTAGATGATGCACTCTGATAGATTTTTTCCTGTCCATCTCTTGATGTTATCTTCCTACTTATAACGCTGTCTCCCTCTTTCATGTTTGCCTTCAACTCTGACCTTCTATTATGGTCTTCAGTAAGTGTTTGCCTTCAACTCTGACCTTCTATTATGGTCTTCAGTAAGTGGTTGTCTTTTTACATGGCCAAAATATTTTAGCCGTCTAATTTTGATCTCCTTCATTGATTCTCTTTTCATTCCCAGGTTTTCTAGGACCTCTATATTTTTTTTGCTTCTCTTTTCATGTATCCACATCTCAAAGGCCTCAATTCAGAACCATCAAGATGCTTTTCAAACAAATATTCTTATTCAGTTCATAGATTCTCATCTCGTCTGTCCTTTTCAGTCATTTCTGACCATGGCAGCGCACCCCTGAAATGATGTCCCAGCGGGCATGAGGTTGGGCATTTGGATAAAGAGGCCGATACAGTCTGTCACCAGAACATATATACTATGGAAAATACTAAGGGCGTATGAAATTCCTAGCTGCATTGTTTCCATTATAAAAAGCCTCTATTCTAACTTTACATATCAGTTCATAGATTACAGCAAAGGTATTTAAAAATAATGTTTTAAAACATTGTATCATCATGATTTTGGACAGCCTGATATCATAGCATGGATAAGAAGTTAACACCAGAACTGATCAATAGTACTGTTGACAAGAAGTTATGGAGAGACATGATCACCTATGCCACCAGACATGATACTTAAAGAGGAAGAAGTCATCATCGTTTACCTTCGTGCTCCTTATGGAGCATGAAGCCAGCCCCATTCACAACCACATATTTGTCACCCCTTGTGATATACCTGTGAGCCCCTTCCCCAGGACCCCCCCTCCCCCTCCTCAGAACTACATGGAGGAGGCTGATTATTTACACAGTAATGAGTAAGGGTTGCCAGACAGTTTCAACAAAATAGTGGACACAAGATAAATTAGTCAATTTATAAAAAAAAAAACAAATTTTAATAAAACTTTTTAACTAAGCACACAACATGAAGAATATACATTTATAATTTAATCCTTTTTTTCCCCAGGAATAACACTAAAATATCAGCAAACCTCCCACACACAAAACATAAATTAAATGATGGAGATGGGCTCCAAAAAAAAATACTACAATAAAAATCAATACATTAATAAAACATATTAACAAAGCACATAACACGAAGAATATATTTTCATAATTTTTCTCGGTTAGAGACTTACTTACTTAGTCGTTCCTCTTCTACCATGAGGTGTAGAGGTTTGGAAGAGAGAGCGCCAGGCCATCCTATCGGCTGTCTTCCTCCTGGCCTGGTTCCATTCTAGTCCTCGGTCCTTCAAAGATTGTCTAATGTTGTCCTCCCAGCGAACTCTGGGTCGTCCTGGGGGTCTGGATCCCTGGCTCTTTGTTTCCCATGCTTGTCGTGGTAGCCGATCTTCTCCCATTCTGCAGACATGGCCAAACCATCTCAGTTGGGACTGTTCTACTTGGGTCTGCAGGGGGTGGGATTTTAGGCCTTTGACATATCGTCTAGTTGCGGACCATGTCTCTTCTTGTTACTTCAACCACCTTCCTCAGATACTTCATTTCTGAGGTTTGGATCTGGCTTTTGTGGGTTGTAGTCATTGCCCATGACTCGCACCCATATGTCAAGACTGGGACATAGGTGGAGCGGTATACAGCCATCTTCGTTTTCTTACCAACCTCTCTCTTGCTGAGAAATCCTCGATTTATGGCCTGAAAAAGTCTCCCAGCTGCAGCTTTTCGAGTGGCCAACTCTTCTTTGATGCCTCCCTTTCGGTCTATAATAGCTCCGAGATATTTAAAGTGGTCGACCTGCTCCAGGACCTGTTCTCCCAGCTTAATCTGATGTCTTCTTTCTTCTCGTGATATCACCATGGATTTTGTTTTAGAGCTGCTTATGACCTTCCCTCTCTTCTCCAGCTCTTCCTTCCATACTTGCAGGTTGGATTGGAGATGTGCCTCTGATTTAGCAATCAGGGCAACATCATCAGCAGTTAGACACTTTAAACACAAATATTGAACACAAGATATAATTGCTACACACATTCGAGTATAAGTCAATCCGAATATAAGTCTACCCCTAGACTTTCGGACTGAAAAAGCTAGCAAAATGAATGAAACGATTATAAGTCAAACGAGTTTTTTGTTGATTCCTAATTCCCGCATTGCATTAGAATATCTGTGGCTTTCTGCAAATTCTATCCCTTTCAACACCCTTTCATATTTAAAATGCCGGAAAGTCTGAATAATGCTGTCGGTCATTTCTAAGTAGCAACGAGATCTCGGTATTAAGCAAGACCTAAGTTATAAACAGATTTCTGGTACATCTAAAGCTTGTTTTCTGAAATATTTTTTTAAATCCATAGATATTATGATTTTTCGTGATTTTTTAAAGCAATGGATTTCTGGGTGGTCGAATATTTGCTTTGGAATTTGAGAAGTGACTTGTTATTTGATCAGGACGCTAACAGTGCGACCGAATCAGATGTGGATATTTAATAAGGGCCCAATTTAGACTCTGACAGTGACAGTGATGAAAGTGAATCTTGTGAAAGAAGTAATGGTATTGATGACAGATGAAACAAAGGAAGCTGGCCAACAAAGCGTACTCGAGCTGAAATTTGTGACTTTGTAGGAATTCAAACATGTATTACTTAACACTATTTACTGACACTATTTCCTCATAAGTTATCAAGAAGAACAACGTGGCATGCCCCAAAAACTGAGATACATGGCCAAATTGATTTTATTCTTGTATCCAAAAGATTCAAGTCTAGTATTAATAAAGCCAAGACTAGGACTTTTCCTGGCGCCGACATTGGTAGTGATCACGACATGGTATTGATGACGCTCAAGCTTAAACTTAAAAAGAACTATAATCAAAACAGATGTTCTCAGTTAAGATTCAATTTAGACAAACTGAAAGATCCAGAAATCGCGGGAATCTTTGAGGCAACTGTTGGAGGAAAATTCGCAGCTCTCAATTTTTTGGAGGATGATATCAACTCAATCACAGAGAACATGAAAGACGTGCTCATTGAATCAGCAACAGAAATACTTGGTAAAAGAAAGAAAATAAACAAACCATGGGTTACAGATGACATTCTGAAGTTATGTGATACACGGCGGGAAATGAAAAAGGTTAAGAAAGAGGTTCCTGAAGCAGCATGGCAATACAGTATGGTGAATAAAAATATTAGGAAGAAAATGAAACAGGCCAAAGAAAAATGGGTAGCTGATCAATGTGAGTCCATTAATACGGGGCTAATAAAAGGTAACAGCAAGGCAGCTTTTGACACATTAAGAAAACTATCAAAACCCCAACAGCCCAGGGTAACTGTCATAGAAGATAGCAATGGGGCTCTGCTCAATGAAAAAACAGCTGTAATGAGAAGGTGGACAGAATATTGTAAAGAATTATATAACTGTAAACTTGATACTGACTTAGGCATATTAAACAACATTAAGTGCGAAAACAGGGAACTCGGAAATGCAGCAATATTACGGGAAGAAGTGGAAGAGGCTATATGTTCGATGAAAGGAGGGAAGTCACCGGGTGTGGATAATATCCCAGCAGAGCTCTTGAAATATCTCAGAAGAAAAATTAGACCAAAAAGTACTTATCGAACAAATCTTCAATATTAGATTACTTATCGAAAAACATCTCCAACATCAACACGATTTATACCATAACTTCATCGATTTCACAAAAGCCTTCGATCGAGTCTGGCATGAAGGCTTATGGCAAGTAATGAGAAAATTCAATTTTGATACCAACATCATAGATATCATTGAAGCACTATACAAGGACGCAAGCAGTGCTGTTTTTGCAAGCAACGACATTGGAGAATTTTTCAAAACAACTGTAGGAGTTCGGCAGGGATGTATCCTGTCCCCAGTGCTCTTTAATATTTATCTAGAACATATTATGCAGGAGGCTCTCTACGATTATAAATCAACCATATCGATTGGAGGCCGACCTCTGTGCAACCTACGTTTTGCTGATGATATTGATCTGATAGCTGGATCAGAATCAGAACTTCAAGACCTTACCTCTAGACTGGAGAAAGTAACAAGAACGTATGGGATGGAAATTAATATAGAAAAAAGCAAGATATTGGTGAATAGCCATAAGAAACATGTTCCGACCAACATTACGTTAAATGGGCAAACGTTAGAAGAAGTTAACACCTTTAAATATCTCGGGTCCACTATATGTAGTGATGGAAGATCAAGTAAAGAAATCAAGACAAGACTTGAGATGGCCTCAGCTGCCATGACAAAGTTGAATGTGATCTGGAAAAGTAACATCAGTTTTCCTGTGAAGATCAAATTATACAAATCACTTGTATTATCTATTCTCTTGTATGGGTGTGAGAGCTGGACACTCACTGCAGATACGGAGCGAAGGATTCAGGCTTTCGAGCATAAATGTTATAGAAGAATTTTGCGCATTTGCTATAAAGAGCACAAAACAAATGTCTATGTTAGAGAGAAGATAAACACCTATGCAGGCCACCAAGAACCACTTTTGTCAATAGTGAAACATCGAAAGCTTGCCTGGTTTGGGCATGTAACTCGTCATGACTCCCTTTCGAAAACGATCCTTCAGGGGACAGTCGAAGGTAAACGGAGAAGAGGAAGGCAAAGAAAATCCTGGGCTGATAACATCAAAGAATGGGCAGGACACGGTTTTTCCACACTTGTACGCATTGCTGAGGATAGAGAGCAGTGGAGGACCCTGTCTGCTGATGCTTCCACCATGGCACCCCTACGACCCATGACGGGTTACGGGCTGAGATGATGATGATGATTACTTAACACATTAACTACCGAATTGAAAAACACACTGTGGCCGAATTAAATTTTTTCCTATTTTCATCCTGTAGGTGTTTGCACAAAGTAAGCTGTAGTTTTCGTAATTGTTTACAGATTTTTATGAATTACACGTCATTTTAAAGATAAATAAATGTACTATTACAATAAGCACCATTAGTAACTCTACTAGAGGTTGTTGCTATTTAATGGCCTTCCGATGGCCGAGTACTGGCAATATTTTCACAATTATAACTGCTTGCGCCCCATCTCTATCAAAATCACTATTTCAATCAATGTGCTCACCGTTTTCACTCTTGTCTTCGTCGCTAGATCTATCAGTCAATTGTTGAAACAAGTTTCTAGCCTATTCAGCTGTTAGGCTGTTAGTACAAGCATTTTTTGCGGTCCTATCACTAGTTGCCACGGTAAACAGTTTTACATGATTTGGTAACTAACCCAAAATGCTGAAAAATATGAACATAATATCAATTTTCAAGTGTTCTACAACAACCATGCTTTGGGAATTTGTTTTCCGGTGGCAATTTAAAATCTCAAAACCAGATCAGAAAGTGTTTCAGTACATTTTTATTCGTTTTATTGCTAAAAATAGATCGACGCTCTGAGCAGCTCGGGGTCCAAATGATAGGATTTCAAAAGCCGGTCCCACCAGCTCGCGGTAGTTAATGTGTTAAGATATTTGGATAAAAACATTTAATGAAGCAGCAAGTTTATATCTGAAGAATACCAGTATGCAGCAGAAGGGCGAGGGGGGCAACACTGACCAGTTTCACAAATTTTTTATATATATATATATATGATAGGGTGGGCGAGATGATGATGATGATGTTGTGATATGTGATCACTCTCTTTTCACACTCGCAACCGACCTGATTCAACAATAAAACTCTGATTCTTGAGGCAGGGGCTGTATTTATTTTTACAACCCATTCAGTGACTAAGAGCACACTGAAGCAAACATTAAACAAATAAACCAACAAACCAAACACCAAACAAACACCCAGCTAGTGCTCAGTTGCTAATCGTGTCATGTCTCTGTTCTACCCACACAGCTCGCCTCGTATCTTCGTTTTCTCTTGTCTGGACTGATACTGGAAAAAGGCCGCTGCTGGCCATCGCATTCTTTATATAGGCAATAGGCTAATCACTCGACTTACTGCGCGGCGCGAAGTAATTGCGCCACGCAAATAACACTCGCCTTTATTGCTCTATTAGGCATGAAAACACAAATATGGCCCACAACTATCAAATATAACACACGACTATCAAATATAACACACAATTATACACCACAACTAATTCTTAGGCTTTATTATGGCCTAGTCATCAATCTTCTTCTTCGTTAGACTTTTCACATCCCAGCATGCTGTGCGCACATCAAAAATATATGGGCGATAAATATGCCCTGAACATGAAGGGGGAAGCTGGGGTGTCTTTACGGCCCCATCACATATCTCCCGCCTGATTTTGTTGTCGTCCCGACAACATCACTACCTCTGACGCTTCAGTCAAAATCTCTCAGATAGTTGGTGCTGTGCAGGACTCTTTCTGAGCGGCGATGCTTTGGGCTGAGCTTCTGGAATAGGTACAACCCGGCTGGGGACACTCTTGGTCGTCATGTCCCTCGTTGTCCATTGTTGGGCTGTCAGCCGCTGTGGTCTAGAAGACTCGCTCACCTGTGCCGCGTCGCTGCCTGCCCGTGACATCTGCCTGTCAGTGCATGCAGCTGTCGACTTTGTAGGGGGATCGCTCTTGACGTGTTTTACACTCATTTTGTGTGGACGGTGGCCCACATTCCCCACAATCTGCTTTTGATGAGTCTCTTCTGGACACCGACGTGCACTCCCTCCTATCTGCTTAGGACGGGTTTCCTACCCTAGACAATGACCACTTTTCTCGGCGCCCCCAGGGCGACAGTTGTCACGGCCATCTCTGGGCTTGCACCCTGAAGGCAACCTAGTTGCGGCAGTACGCCTATGGAAAGAGCTCTTTGAGGGACAGGCGGATATCAAGTGTTCTGTAGACTTGCATCTATAACATCGTTTTGGAAGAGGGCCTTGAGGGCATTTGGCTGCCATGTGGCCTGAGAGCTCACCACAATTATAGCACCTCAACCTGGTAGGCTTTCTCTGTGCCATGGGTCGCCTCCTACTTCCTTTGCATTCTTGACCGCCAATGCTGCACACATAGACTGCTTCCATGCCCTGGACAGATGGTTTGCTGTCAAATTCCACTCTCTCATTTCTCGCCAGACTCCTGAATCCCTTTCTGAAGATCTTGGTCTGATGTATGAATACATCAATACCTCCATCATATGGCGTGATAAACCCCCATCCCCTGTGGACACTGTACCAACTGCAAACCCCTTTTCGCCTTGTTGGTGCAACTGCGTTTGTTGGTACTGTCAGCTCACTGCTTTCGTTAACAACAGCCTGACTCTCACATACAAGAACACGCACCCCCTCATCGTGCTTTGGCTGTTTCCGCGGTTGGCCTGGTTCTTTCTCTCTTTGCACCTCCTCTTGTACTGGCAAACTGGCCTCTGACATCTGTGCTATCTGGGACTTTAGGAGGGATAATTCTGCTCTGAGTGCCTCCTCTTCATTGTGAGCTTCAATACTGGCTACCTGCACCAGTGTATCAGGCTTTTTACCTTCACATAAAACAGCATATTCCCAAGGTCCCTGACTCACGGCCTGGAAATTCCTGGTCATCTCACTGACTGGTGGTTGCTCGCTGTAGGCTTCTTCTACTATCTTGAGTAACTGCTCAGGGCTGGCCTTGGCTCTGCCACGTATCTGTAATTCCCTAGAGACCACTGGTGTAACGTTGTTCCAGATCACGTCTACCTTGACTTCTGCGCAAAAGGACGCCATCTTTCACACGGCCTCTACATCTTCCACAAACTCTTGCCAAGTGGGATTTGCCTTTCCATCAAATAGCCTTACCTCTGGCACCTCCACGTGTACTACCTTCACAGGCACATTGATCGAAGCCATCTTGCTGCAAGACCGCACTGCTGGGTGTTTACACTATTATATTTGCTCGTTTGCTGTTTGTTCAGTGTCACTGTCTGCCTGATCCTGTCGACGACGCCAATTGTGATAGGGTGGGCGAGATGATGATGATGATGATGTGATATGTGATCACTCTCTTTTCACACTCGCTACCGACCCGATTCAACAATAAAACTCTGATTCTTGAGGCAGGGGCTGTATTTATTTTTACAACCCATTCAGTGACTAAGAGCACACTGAAGCAAACATTAAACAAATAAACCAACAAACCAGACACCAAACAAACACCCAGCTAGTGCTCAGTTGCTAATCGTGTCATGTCTCTGTTCTACCCACACAGCTCGCCTCGTATCTTTGTTTTCTCTTGTCTGGACTGATACTGGAAAAAGGCCGCTGCTGGCCATCGCATTCTTTATATAGGCAATAGGCTAATCACTTGACTTACTGCGCGGCGCGAAGTAATTGCGCCACGCAAATAACACTCGCCTTTATTGCTCTATTAGGCATGAAAACACAAATATGGCCCACAACTATCAAATATAACACACGACTATCAAATATAACACACAATTATACACCACAACTAATTCTTAGGCTTTATTATGGCCTAGTCATCAATCTTCTTCTTCGTTAGACTTTTCACATCCCAGCATGCTGTGCGCACATCGAAAATATATGGGCGATAAATATGCCCTGAACATGAAGGGGGAAGCTGGGGTGTATTTACGGCCCCATCACATATATATATATATATATATATATATATATATATATATATATATATATATATATATATATATATATATATATATATATATATATATATATATATATATATATATATATATATATATATATATTCATAACTTTCTCTATTTATTTCCCTGGTATAAAGCTAAAATTCCCTGGTATAAAGCTAAAATAACTGCAAACCTTACACACATAAAACATAAATGAAAAGACAGAGATGGGCTCACATAAAAATAACTACAACAAAACTTATAAAAGGCAAAAGCTAAGCATTAAATAGAAGGACATAAATTTTAACTTAAATGGTCTTTTATGGTACACCCGAAGCGTAAAGAATATATTTAAAATTAATTAATTTTTTGTTTATTCATGAGCAAAGTGTTTTATAAAACTAGAAGGTCCCGTTATAATTCCATCATTTATCTTCACCTTTTGACTCCCCAAGGACGTATGCCAAGTCTTCCTGTCCAGTGCCATTAGCTCAAGGTATTTCCATGTCTTCCTCATTCATTTTATATCTGTTTCCAGTTCTCTTCTCCATATCTCTTTGGTCTACCAACCTTACCCTGGGAATTCCAGAACAAGTATCACCCTGTAACGCTAGAAACAGGTTTCCTCAATCTAAGTCCTATCTACCACCAGCGTCTTCTTCTTCTAATTTCTTGTTCCACTGGCACTTGTCTGATTCTTAGATTCCTTAGGTAATCGTAATTCCTTCATGCTAGTAGCTCAGCTGATAAAGAGACAGACTATCACATTATTAAATATTTACAAAAGTGACCCGTACATTTATCAGTCTCACCTGTAGGGTTTGTTCCAGACACTTTGCTGATCTGTCCAACTACCTCGTGCTCTGGGACTGTCTCAAATGCTCTAGCTTCAACAATCAACTTCTTGGCCTGCTCAAATAAAATGGTTTTTGTTTTTCATTCACCTTCATCATTTAAAATGTACAGTAATTTTCTATTGTAAATTTTGTCATGTTTTTAAAAGACTACTTGCACTAATCTTTTAGACTTATATGTAAATATTATGAGAGGATAAAACAGCTGCTTATGGGACACAACTAATCTATCTCATTGGTTTTTTTTTTCATGTAAAGGGTAAAAAAAGGTAAAGGATCCCGTTACATGCCCATTGAGGCATTTTGGGAATTTGGTGTTAGGCCCATCTTTTCTTAACCATACGGCATCACTAGGGGTGATATGGTCAGCATCACTGTTACAGTCTATTTTCATTGAAGACCAGTTGGTTATTATTGGTTGACTGTCGTTCTGTCATATTAAATTCTTTACAGTATTCTTGACAGTATTCTTCCAAGTTCGTTAGTATCTTATTCCCTTTTTAAGTAATCGTGCTTGATGGTGAATCGCGAATGGTGGGGTGAACTTCAAATTCAACAGTAATGGATTCCACAACGCTTCTTATGTATGGGTCCATAGATACGTACATAGTTTAATGAACGAGACATTTCATCAATTGACATTTGCATAAGTAAAAATACATCAGCTCCGTGCAGTTATTCTAGTCTTCTTCAAATAAATCCTTTAACGTCAAAATGTCCTGTGGTTTACACGCGATTTCCGTATGTCGGTAAATCCGGTAACGAACCACTATACTTCTGGCGAATACTAATGATTCTGACAAATCATAACATAAATACCTGCAGTTCCTCATCTAAGGAAATTCATACAACCAAATTGGAATGCTTCGCTCTTGCATCCATAATACGAGATAATTGACCCTACCGTTTATCTCCGTGAAGAAACTACTGCACCATATAATACCAAACAGGAGCTATTAACAATGCGCCTATCTCGGACGCCTTCATGGTCTGAAGTCCCAATGTAATATGTTGTCAAGTGGTGCCTTAACAACTCACCGCGTCATACTTTATCCTAGACAACTCTATCAATTTGCGTTCATCACCGTGAAGCGCGAAAACCTCTAAACTTTATAGAATACCCCTAAGTTAATGTGAAATTATAAAATGCACACTATAGAAGTGGCTAACATCATTACATGAGTCGTATCATTTCCTGACCGACCGGGATAAAAAAATCTATTATATAGATTTTTTTAAAAATAATAATGCGAAAAATTATAATAATAACGCGATTAATTCTTGCAAAAATTAATTTCCCGACATACGGCCCCACGATGTTTTGAACAAAACAGTGTTTGAGGTCGCTGTCAAAGTATTAAAATGTCATATAATAACTACAGTAAGTAAAGAAAAGTCAACGGTCAGGTGTAATATCATGCAATTAACTACGGGTGTCTTAACTAAACTAAGGTGTATTGACTTAATAAGGTATAACTAAGTACTGTCATCTAAATAACAAATGTACTAAAGTATGGAGTAAATCTAACTAATTAAACTAATAACGTATTGTATTAGAGAAAATAATACAAGAAAACATATGAGAGAGAAAAAAAAATGAATATATGAGACAAAAGAAATGAAAGGAAGTAATACAGAATATAAGTAATTAGACAAACTAATTATGAAGTCTGTAAGTGAGAAATAAACTAACTTAAGTTACATATAAAATCTAGTAAAGAAATGTGAGTCATATATATTTAACCTAAAACTAATAATAATCTTCAATTATCATCTATTTGAATTACGATTCCTTTTATAGGAAATATATCAATTATTATTTTCCTAATGTTCATTTAAAGTATATACTAGTACAACAGTCTTGAAAGGAAAGTGTCGTATCACCTAATTAACTACTCTAAGTTATAACCATAAAATAAAAATATAATTATATAATATTATATAACTAAAGTATTATATATAACGAAAAGAAGGCAAAGAATACGCCATGAGTATATGAGCAAATAAAAATGACAGTATGGAAATGAGATGATGGTAGGTGTGAAAGAATAAAATTAATTTAAGAACAGTAGATTAATAAAGTTAATTATGAACTATCTATCTAAGTAAGAAATAAATTAAATTAAATTACTTATTCAAATTAAATTATTCTATCTACCATCTAAGATATAACAGTTAATCATAATATGAAATGTAAATAGTATTGTTGTATTAATCTGTATGTTAATACGAAGGTAAGTAATATGTTAATTAATATTAACTAATGTTTAGTTTAATGTATATACTTGATATTCATAAGTGTCACTAATACAACGTGTATTCTTATTAATCATACAGAATATAAATGTTCATTATTTTCACAATTGCTGTAAATGTTCCTTCTGTAGTCGTAGTCACGAATTGTTCGAATACAATATTGAATGTGTGTCACGTAAATGTTTCCATTCAGTTTAAAGTGTAAATTGATGGCAAATCGTTCTGTAAAAATAGTAGATCGTTATGGACACTATCCAAAGTCCTTAATAGTAGACAAGGAAAACCAAGAAAGGGTCTTCAATCACACTTTTTTTTTTTCGAATGATAAAATGTACATTGTTGTTGAGTTTCTAGTAGTGATTAATTATATGTCCAACATCAATTTCGTGGTAGAGGATAACGAAATATCTTGATCAATCATTGGAAACCACTTGGAAGCAATGACAGTTGATTGAAATATTTGTAAATATGTTCATGTCCTAATTGTTTGGACATATGGTCTTGACTCGGTATCGTTTCCATCATTTGACTTTGTAATTTGAAGAGATGCATAATCTGATGTAGAACTTGCCTTATGTCGAAGTTTGAATGGAAAGTTGATAGTTAACATGAATTTTCATAGTGTAATCACAATTTTGAAATGTGAAAATGAATTGATGTCTGTAAATGTCTAAACGTTAGTAAACCATCGAGTGTCTTTCCTAGTTTCAAATCGTGAACCAGCATAATCATGTGACGAATAGATATATATATATACATATATATATATATATATATATATATATATATATATATATATATATATATATATATATTGATCGAAGTGGATAGTGATTGAAACATCATCCATAAAGTCATCGACTTTGTAATATTCCATAATCGTTCGTAATTCAGTACACTTGTATCGTTAATTATTATCAGCTGAGGAAAGTTGGCGAGGTATTGAGTCTGTGACGACGTTCTCCGATACTGAAATCGACTCTATAGTGATCTAGAATGTTGATTACGACGTAGTCATGTAGTAGTGATATGCCTGACTCAAGAGCCTTACGTTCGTGCCATATAATCGACCATGTGATAAAGTAGACTCGCATCATTGTTTTACAGTTGATGTGGAACTGAGATTCTTCGAAATTGAATTCTTTTCAATCGATTACTTGATCTTGTTTGAGAGCAACACCGAAGACGACGTTGCCTGCACTGTCGAAAATGCAAATTTGTGTAAAATTTAGTAACGTATTTTGATTTCTAAATAGAATGTTTAATAAAAATGTCCCTAGTGATTTAGTGAGCGTGATTTTAGCAATATAAGTCCACTTGTGTCTCATAAGCATGTCTATCCACAAACGAATAGACGATATACGAACTTATGCTGCATTGGCTGAGCATAGTTATGACCATCAACGAAGTTATTGTCTATCGTCGGCATGGTAAACACAATGTAAAGACAAAATACAAATTGTCATAGCAGACAAGACAACAAAATTGTTCTCTACCAGAAAAGTTTGCACTAACCAATCAATCTATGTAAGAATAGATGACAAGAGAAAAAAGAAATGATGACTGACTATGCTGAGTCATCAAAGATATGAGAAAAGTAGTGTTACTACAACATGTTATCTGCGTGACGCAGAATCAGGTACTAATTGTAACTTTAGATAATGGCGATGAAAGTAAGCACCATTATCACGCTCGACAACTATACGAGCATCTCTATTGTTACATAAGGTAACCAACGCCTTACTGTTCTGACCATTGAATGATGGCAGAAGACGAACAAACTTAACGTTTGCCGTATACTGAAAAAAATTACCAAGTTCCTGCCATGTCGTACCTTGTGGCAGATTATGTACTAATACCGTGCGAGAATATGCACTTTTCCCAATATATGTAGTATCATTAACACTAACATGGGAAAATGATTGATGTGTAACCTTAGTTGCATGAGGTACATTGCAATGTATGTCCCTCCCATAAGTATAATTATTTCTATAGACTGTATTGTTATGTTGAGCCTGAGTAAGATGAACCTTATCCTGTAATAGTACATTTGTAGAACCTGTACTCGTCAACGGATCAGAAGACCTACATACATTCTTTTGTTTCATTGTGCTGGTATTAATTTTATTGAGTGTCTTCCTATCACTCTTAACTCCAACATTATTTTCCAACATATTACTCTTCTTCGTAACGTCCTTGTCAATGTTGACAACGGCAACAGTTTTCTTAGGAGCAGTTGTCATCTGATCCTGTCGCCAAGACTCATTGCCCGAATCGGCAGTATTCTTCTTTCGAGGGAAGGTATATCTCCCCCGGAATGATTTCTTAATATTAACTGGTTGTGTTGAAACCTTAATGTCGCCCTTAGTACTTGAAACATGTCGTATGATAGGTCTATCATACCTGGTTTTGGACAATATATTGTTGTCCAATATCATATCTAGCAGACCATCAACCCGTTTTTTTAAATTAATAATTTCACCATTTAACTGTGAGATTTCCTCACTTTGCTTGACCTGCATTTGTTTTAATTCAATATTTTCATTTACCTCACCCTGCAGTAATGATTTTGATGTAGTCAATTGGTCCTCATACTTACTTTCGTGTTGAACATGTGGATGTTCATCGTCATGAGTTACCATCTCTTCGTTCTGAGTTAACTTCAATTGACTCACTTCCAACTTCAAGTCATTAAGCTGAGCAGCATGAGACTGAGTCTCTATATGTACTCTTCTTTCTATGTTTTTTTCTATCTTTGCTCTCCTCTGTCGTGCTATTTTCTTTAATTTCTTCTTTTGTTCTACCAACACATTTGGCTGCAATCGAGCTACTTCTGAAGTAAGCTCTTGAATCTTAACACATTATGTGATAGTTTCTAGTTTTAAAGCTACATTTGTCTGATCAAGTGATTTCAGTCGCTCAACCTCAGATAACAACGACTGAATGTGTGCACACTGTGCATGAAGTTTTCTTTGGTAAGATGATGCATTATCTTGTGAAATTTTCAATGCAAGTTTCTTAACCTCAGACTCCAAAGCTTTATTTTTTTCCATGGTGGATTCTAATGAGGCTTCTAATTCTTTCTTCTGACTACGACATTTAGTAAGATCTACTATCAACACCGACACTTGATTATTCGAACCAGTAATTTCAAAATCCATTGCTGACAGCTTCTTCTCATATTCACCTTTTTGCTTTATCAGCTCATTAGTAAGGGCAATCTCCCTATCCTTATGCCTCGTTATAGTTTCCTTCAACTCATTCAACTCAATACTACTACCTTCCTGAGTAGTCATTTTACCTCCATCATGAAAAATAGTGGATAATAGTTTATAGAGTCTCACTGCTTTCTTCTGTGAAGGGGCATACCTACACACACGCCAAGCAAACTCCTCAAGATCATGGCTCATTTGAGTTAAGAAATGTTCTATGGCATATTCCTCACAGCTTGCACCAATTAAACCCAATCTATCTCCCTCCTGGAAAAAATGTTCAAAAATATCCATAGTAACTATATAAATATATGACTCCCTGAGTAAATTAACTTATTATATGTATGTGCAATAACGCAATATAACCAATATAATATTCCTTAGCCAGTCAATTATATAAATCTCCAATACTGATATACTCAATTATATATATACCCCAATTGTGAATAAGGTACTGTGACTAACCCCGTCACCTAATTACCCATTCATATGCTTAACAAATTCGTTGTAAGCTCAAAATTTATATTTATTTCCCAATATTTTATACCAGTATTACATATTCATAACAACACCTAGTAGTTATAAACTTACTAGTTTAAGATGCTGAAAATATTTAATGCATCCAATATCCTCACTTAATACTCAAGGGTATCGTCCATCCGTTCTTATATTATTCAATTATCTATCATATTATGCCATACTCAGGCAGAAAAAAATAGTTGCTACTTGCACCACTAGAAAAAACACCCAGAAAATATTTCCTGTATCAAATATTTTCAAATTAATCACCTATAAGTGATATATTATTTATTATATATGTATCTTATAATAATGTTAAGGTTATTAATGAGGAACATATACAATTATTAACTAAAGAGTTTGACAATACAATTTTCACAAGACAAGTCGAATTACCAACATTAAAATGATTTTACAACTAAATAAACATCACGGAAGTGACGAAGTATACTTAACTTAGGATATAGGTCAGAGTACAAAAAATTCTACCGAAAAGTTAACAAAACATGAACCCTTACAAATGACGTCACAGTTTTATGTGTCAAAATGAAAGATAGCAAGGTCAGGGTTAACGGACATATTACAAACAGCAGACAAAAACTCAATTATAATAAAACTAAAGACAAAGATAATACAACATGCATATACAAAACTTCACAGCTAACAAATAATATTCGACTGAATTCAATGACGAACAAAGTATGCCGCAGCCGTTAGCGGATTTTTCGTCAGTCGAAGATAGTCAAACTGTTTCCTATCGAACGATTCTAGATTCTACGGTCTGCGAAGCGACATTGTAGACATATCTAGAATTTTCGCTTAGACAAACACCAACAACTTACAAGCATTTCACAAACCATGGAACATATAATGACAATCTTAAATAAACATGCCTAGAAACAGCAAATGGACTACTGTTTGCTTATTGGACCAACAACGGGTAGGCTACTTAGCTTTTTGTGTACGAATAGCTTCCTCGTTCAGTGCTGGCATGTATCAACGGAATGACCAGATGTTGAGAAATGTACTTCAATGTTAGATCGATCTTGTTTTTCTTGATTCATTCCTCGTAAATTGACTTGATTCATTTTGACTTGACATTCGATACAATTGTTACCGGCCACTACTTGACTTTCAACTTGCAGCGATGATGACGTCAGTTTGACCTTTATGACACATGCGCAATGGTTCATATCGTGCTCAAATCACGTGAGCGCACGACAAAAGTAAACAGTTCTTGACACATGTGAATGAGAATTCGTTAACCTGGAAGAAAAATTTTTCGTCCCCACACATTGGACGCCAGATTGTTACAGTCTATTTTCATTGAAGACCAGTTGGTTATTATTGGTTGACTGTCGTTCTGTCATATTAAATTCTTTACAGTATTCTTGACAGTATTCTTCCAAGTTCGTTAGTATCTTATTCCCTTTTTAAGTAATCGTGCTTGATGGTGAATCGCGAATGGTGGGGTGAACTTCAAATTCAACAGTAATGGATTCCACAACGCTTCTTATGTATGGGTCCATAGATATGTACATAGTTTAATGAACGAGACATTTCATCAATTGACATTTGCATAAGTAAAAATACATCAGCTCCGTGCAGTTATTCTAGTCTTCTTCAAATAAATCCTTTAACGTCAAAATGTCCTGTGGTTTACACGCGATTTCCATATGTCGGTAAATCCGGTAACGAACCACTATACTTCTGGCAAATACTAATGATTCTGACAAATCATAACATAAATACCTGCAGTTCCTCATCTAAGGAAATTCATACAACCAAATTGGAATGCTTCGCTCTTGCATCCATAATACGAGATAACTGATCCTACCGTTTATCTCCGTGAAGAAACTACTGCACCATATAATACCAAACAGGAGCTATTAACAATGCGCCTATCTCGGACGCCTTCATGGTCTGAAGTCCCAATGTAATATGTTGTCAAGTGGTGCCTTAACAACTCACCGCGTCATACTTTATCCTAGACAACTCTATCAATTTGCGTTCATCACCGTGAAGCGCGAAAACCTCTAAACTTTATAGAATACCCCTAAGTTAATGTGAAATTATAAAATGCACACTATAGAAGTGGCTAACATCATTACACGAGTCGTATCAATCACGCAGGTTTCTTCATGCACTAGTGCAATAATGCACAGTATCATTCAGCTCTGCTAATGCATCTTTCTCTAAATGTATATGTGTCTATGTCATGTGCCTGTGTGTCTGTGGTGTGGCTTTTTCTTAATGTTTTGTAATCAGTATGTTATCTCCTTGGTTCTTGAGTAGGAGCTGATATGCTTCTTTAAAAATAAAAATATTTGTTAAGATATTTTTCTGCTACAGCAGTGTGCAAGAAAGTTTTTTTTTTGCACAATGTGCTGACATGCGAAAATGTGTTCATATTTTTTTAGTATCCATGATACATGACATTTGCTGATTAACTGTTTATGATTTGAACTCATGAATAAGTATCAGGATACAGGATGAAAGACAAAGGGCAAGATGTCAGACCTTTTCAAAAAAAAGTTCTTTCATTCTACGTGTTTGTGTAATATATAAATTAAAAAATAATATGGTATGGAATCAGTTTTACAAATTAACGTATACTGGAAACACGGGACGTTTCAGGAAGTAAAAAAAAATATTAACTCAAGAAATTCAACAGAAAATGATGTGACAAAGTCAAATAATATCCTGTGGAGATATACGCTGACAGCCTAGGTAAAATCTTGCCAAGGAAGTGACGTAACAGCACACAAATACGTAAACAGAATACAAAACGAAATATTTGCAATAAATAAGATATATTGTGAAAAAATGGGGAAAAGAAGCTGGAAAATCACCATAAAGCAGAATTTAAGCAAAATAATGTTGGACATTCAAGTCATAAGGAGAAAGACAATACAACTGAAAAATGAGACGATTCTCCAAGGAAACGTGAGTTCGGTCATCACCAAAGCATGAACGGTTGGCAGTTATTTGGATATCAGAATTACTTGAGTGGTTAGGCCCATTAAAATGAAGAGCCACAGGTGTAGGTTTGTCATGATAGTCATTTAAATGCTCACGAAACCTGTCTGCCAAACGTCAGCCAGTTTCACCAATATAGGTAATACCACACCTTTTACAGATGATGGCGTAAATCAGATTTCTGGATTTGCATGTATATGACTCACTAATGACAAAATCATCCTTCGGAAAAGAAACAGTTTGAGTTTGGAGTATAAATGGACAGGTCTATATATATCTAGCATTGGCTTGGTTTAGTACCAAAGAATGAAGGACTAGTTTTCCTCAGGTGGCTGTGTACAAGAATATCCCTAAAATTCTTATCCCTTTGATGTGCCACCAAAGGGGCATCCTGAAACAATTCTTGGGTAACAGGGTCAGAGTGGAGAATAAGCAGATGACGAAAAAGAATTCTTTTCGTTGCCAAGCAGTGAGGATGGAAAGTTTAGACAAGTTTGAGTCTGTCAGATGTAGCAGTAAGTTTTGCAGTGAGCGCCATCTGATGAGTAGCATGTGAAATGCGATTAAGAGCATCAGAATACTTTCAGGATACAGACGTCGGCGAAAAAACTCAAGCCTCTCTTAAGCTCGTTCAAGGAAATCATCGTCATCATGACATATCTAATGTTAAGCCTAGAAGCTGAGAAAAGGGAATGGAATGTTTACAGCTGAGAGGGTGAGATGAAGTATAAAGAAGGAAACCATGAGCGTCAGTAGGTTTATAAAAAAAAATTGATGTTTTTAGACCGGTTACGCTAATCTGCACAGAAAGGTGAAGAAAGTTGACTGAAGTTGTGAAAATATGAGAAATGAATTTGATGGCAGGATTACAATTACTGACTTAGTCAATAAATCTGTTGAGGTCTCCCTCTCTCATATCTGTTTACTCCAAGCCCATCATCAATGTAGCAATGTTAAAACTCAGGTATCAAGCCACCATAGCTTTGAACAACTAAATATTCAAAGTGGCCCATAAAGAGGCAAGCTTAACTCAGGTCCATCTTTGTGCCCATAGCAACTGTTTGTGTAGCAAAGTGCACGAGTGAACATCCATGTGCATCACAATGTGTGTTCATCTGTATTTTAGCATCTAGTAACTGTGTATTATATTTGTGTTCACATTATGTCAGTGCTTGTGGCATGCTTTTACAGTGTCATCACTTTCAGTTTGCTCCTTACAGAGCATGCAGCCAACCCTGCTAGCTGACCCATTTGCAGGAAACCTCCACCAAAGCATCCATGTCCTCTTGCAAGTGGTAGTTTCTGTAGGAATTTATTTTATATGATAAGATTGTCAGCCCCGTGCACAAACTTATATCTGCTACCTCTCATAACATGCCTGAGGGGAGCTGTATTCAGCCCCATTCACAAACTTATATCTGCTGCCTCTTACAAGATGCCTGAGAGAGCTGTATTCAGCCCCATTCACAAACTTATATCTGCTGCCTCTCATAACATGCCTGAGGGGAGCCGTATTCATATTCTTTCTTTGTCTTTTCAGATACCCTCAGGAGGTACATGGCGCCATTGAATAGTATGTTTGTGCAAAGTTCCTGGTGAAGGACATGGAGAAGGGACCTAGAGCTATGAAGATATCTCTTTTTTTCTGGTTATGAATTATGTCACACTCAATGGAAATCTGCATGATCTTTTACCACCAGCAACTATGCAGACATATGGCATAACTTTCTTAAGAAATAATAATTATTAGAAAACTGACCTGTTCATCCAATGACGTCCCTGTTGCTTTTTCTTTCTGTGCTTGCTCCAAAGGCTCCCAGACTTGTTCTTTCAGCTCCAGCTGATTTGTAAAAATAAAAAAAGAAATTAAACAGTGGGGTACAAAAGGTAGGGATGCATAAGTAACTTTTTCTCTTCATGGCAGTTTTTAGGTTGGGAAAATGTCTCCTCTGGCGGCCTCTGCTGGAATGCCATATGCGCCAGCAGCTTTTCCATCTCTCAGAAACTTTATGGCATTCTTTGTTTCATTTTTTGGTTTTTCAGTTAGCTTTTCTGCTGGTTGGATGTCTGGGGAATCTTAGAAGTTCCTCAAAATGTTATATCCATCTCTTCATGTACTCTTTTAAGTAGCTGAACATTTTTCTATTCTTGTCTTTCATAAGGCCATGTGAATGCTTATTTTTCCCTGTTAGCTTTTTTGTATTGTTGTACAGGTCTTTCATATTTCCTTTGGCTACAGCTCCTTCTGCCTCTCTTGTCAACTTGTCAATACACTTTCTCTGGTCTCTTCTGACATGTCTTCTTACTTCGTTATGTGCTTCAACTGTGGCTCTAGAACTTCTGGTTTTGCCGATGTTTGCATCTGTTTCTATTTTTTTCTTTCCTTTGTCTTAATGATAGTTTTTTGTTGTGCCGGCATTCTTTTTTTTTTCCAAGTACTTCTTCATGTTTCATTCCATATATTTTTAAATCTGTTGTTAGTAGTCTTCAACTGTTTTTGCTTAATTTTCCAGTTGTTGAAACATCTGCTACTTATTAGATAGTGTAACCATAAATTGTTTTTTCTTTTCTAAATTTCTTAGATGTCCAACATTAAACTGTAGCCGTGTGTTGCTATATATTTTTTTGAGTTTCAGCTTTAGTTTGGCTAACAGAAGATGGTGACCTGATGCCACATCTGCTCCTCTATATACTAGCCAAGAAAACATACCTCATATAACACAAACTCATCTTCCAATGATGCTTGATGGCACAGATGGAAGGAATAACTTCATTTAACAAACTAAACTGCAGTCATCATCATCATCAAGTACTAAACCTAGTGACATAGGAGATCATGTCTCTCCACAACTTCCTGTCTCCTGTACAATTTATCAATTCTGTTGTTGACCTCCTTCCATGCCACGATGTCAAACTGTCCAGTATTTGTTCTTTTTGTCTTCCTCTATCTCTTCTTCCTTGTTGTTACGATATATTCCAGCTTTCCTTTTCTCATAACATGCCCAAATAAAGTACATTGCTTCTTTTTAACTTGTGAAATAAGTTTCCTTTGTGCATTGGCCTCTTTCAGGAAATCCTCATTACTCTTTTTGGCTGTCCATTGTCTGTAGTTATCAACAGATTTTTACAACATTATAATGTAAGTGATACTATCTGATGCAGGATGATACACATATGTTAAAATCTATTTAAATAATCAGTATAATATGCTGTCAGTTTAAAAATGATCAATGTGCTAGAAATACTGGATGTTTCGGATTATACCCCTTCTCAGTCACAGTCACAAATAGGAGACAAAAGTAGAGAAAGATGATTAATGAAAATCAAGAAGAGCGCAATGTACAAGTAGAATGAAACAAAAACTGGGTATCAGCAATATAGGTAATACTAAACGTGTAATTAATAAAGGGGGCAGCTGTAAAATTGTATCTTCTCTCTTCTTCAAGTACCATGTCTGGTGGCGCAGGCGGTTATGTCTCTCCACAACTTCCTGTCTACAGTAGTATTTATCAACTCTGTTGTTGACTTCTTTCCAGGCCATGATCTCAAACGGTCTAGTACATTCTCTCTTTGTCATCCTTTATCTCTTTTTCCTTCTATCTTTCCTGTTGTCACGATATACTCCAGCCTCCTCCTTCTCATAACATGCTCAAATAACGTGGATTGCTTCCTTCTAACCTGAAGAATACATTTCCTTTGCACACTGGCCTCTTTCAAGACATCCTCATTGCTCTTCTAAGCTATCCTTGGTATTTTTAACATTTTTCTGTAAAACTACATCTCAGTGGCATCCAGTGCTTTTCCTATTTGTTTACTAATTGTCCACGACTCACATTCATATGAAAGGATTGGTTCTATATAGCACTGAAGAACTCTTTTCCTTACTTCCATCAACAAAGAACTTGTTGCATAAAATACTTTTCAGTTTATAGAAGGCTGCTTTTGCCTGGGCTATTATACTCCTCACTTCTGAGATGCATCTTTCAACTGATGTTTTTAATGTGCTGAGGTATTTGAATCTATTGACATCTTTTAAAACTGTTCCATTTACTTAAATAGTGCATTCCAGAGAAATCACAGAGTAAGTAAATAAATGTTTCTTTTAATTAAAATGGTACGTTGTCAGTTTTACAAATACACAATGCAACAGAATCACATGATGTTTCAAGTTATACCCATCTTCAGCAACAGTCATCGTTAACTTATACACTTATGTTGTCAATCAATACCCTTTAGCTCCCCAAGGAACATAGGCCTTCAACAAACACATGCCAAGTCCTCTTGTCACATGACATTAGCTCAAGTTCTTTCCTTGTCTTCCTCATCATTTTCACTCCTGTCTCCAGTTGTCTTCTCCATGTCATTTTTGGTCTACCTCAGCCTGTCTTTCCCTGGGGCTTCCAGGACAAAGATTCCTCAATGTGTGTCCTAACCATCGCTAGTGCCGTCTTCTCATCTCTCGGATTCCATTGGCACTTGTCTGGCTCTTGTCATCAGTTCCACATTGATGACCTTGACATACCATTTCAATCCTTCTAAATGGTATGACAACTTGTGTCATATACATGTTATTAATCATCATCACAATCACCTTTCAGCTCCACCAGGAGCACAGATCTTTAACAGACGTATGCCAAGTCTTCCTGTCACATGACATCAGCTCAAGGTCTTTCTAGGTCTTCTTCATCCCTTTTATTTCTGTCTCTGGTTTTCTTCTCTGTGTTGTTTGGTCGCCTTCTAAATCGCTTACCCAGGGGATTCTAGAACAAGGGCTGCGTTAATGAGGCATGAAAGGGGAGCAGATAATAGTAACATACTAAGTATGTTATGAGAGGCAACTAAGGAGGGTTGGGCATGGAGCCAGCTACCACATCCAGTAGAAACTGTAAGCCACAAAAATTTCCTATTCTTAGTGATCCAGATGATTTTAAAGTTCTCACCACAAGATCATATTCTAGCCGGAAGATCATACCTGTTCTTCTGGCTCTCCCTCCTCATCAGAACCAAATGGACTGACAGACTGTTTCTGAGCTGGCAATGTCTGCTCTGAGGCCTCGTGAGGTGGATTAGGTGCTGGTCTCTTTTTCTTATTTTCATCACGCCCTCCTGCTTCAGCCTGTGGTACACTGATCTTCCGCATCTGGATTGCAGCAGCAGGGACTGGAGATGGCTCTTTTTCGCGAGGCATCATGTTAGGTTCGGAAGTGGGAATATCAGGAGCTTTAGTCTTTATAGTGGGCGCTTCAGGTTCAGGCAAAGTGGCAGGAGGACTTGGGACTGGCAGGGCTTCTTCTGTTGGTGTGGTGAGTGTGGATATCTTCGCTCTGGATAACAATGATGATGAAGAAGAAGAAGGTCTGATTGGAGATTTATAGCCATACATTTCTTGCGATATCCTTTGTTCATCCTCCTCATCATGTTCACCTGAACATTAAAAATAATGACAATGTTAATTCAGAAGCCACACGAGAATCAAGCTTTAACTGAACGAGGGAACAAGCTAAGCAAGTACCAGACTAGAATCAAGTGAACACAAGAAACAAGGGCTAGCTCGGATGCCTTTTCTTTATTAGGGACAATGTAGGCCAATAGCATATACTGCCATAAAGGAGTGACGTGTTTTGAGAGTTTATTATACAAGGTCGCAGCTTTATGAGGCTGGTTCTTTTCCTCACTGCAATTGCCTTCCCTAACTCAAGAACAGAGGCAAGTACAAATTTACAGCTGAGTAAACTGGAGCGTAACATTACTCTGTTTAAAACCTGGTTACTTTGCCTCAAGAAGTGTTGCAACCACTCTGCCACGTGGCCCACCTATCCTTTCTACTATCAAATCCCTGGGAAAAGAGAAGACTACAAAACAGCATGAGACTGTCAAAAGAAGAGAAAACTCAACAGGCAAAATACTTCGAGAGGAAACCAGTAACCACAATCCGAGACAGGACTATTGTGTGGTGCTTTTAAAATAAAAATGAATTAAGAGTTATATACAGCAATGGTTTGTAAGCATTTTTTTAAACTGCAAATCACACTGGCAGGACAGCACATTCTATAGACCACCCACCTCATTTGCTCTAACGTGTCAGTTATAAAAAACTGTTAACAGGTGAGACAGGATCCGAGACAGGACAATTGTGTGGCGCTTTTAAAAAAAATGAATTAAGAGTTATATACAGCAATGGTTTGCAAGCATTTTTTTAAAACTACAAACCACACTGGCAGGACAGCACATTCTATAGACCACCCACCTCATTTGCTCTAACGCGTCAGTTATAAAGAACTGTTAACAGACGATCATGTCTCTCCACAACTTCCTGTCTACAGTACTATTTATCACCTTTGTTGTTGACTTCAAATACCTCGGCACAATAAACTGTTATAAAGAACTAACGACGGGTTCACATTCTGGATGAATCAGTCACCTGCTCCTTTTGAGTACACAGAGGACAAGGGTTTTATCTGAGCAAGTTAGGTCTTGTTCTGACCCCATTGTTTCAGCTTCTTATATTTAGGATTACTACTGTGTGTACACAAACTGTTAGAAAACCTTGGAAGTAAAATGAAACAATCAAAAAAATTGAGAACGATCCAGTTACATGCCTATTGAGGCATATTGGGAATATGGTGTTAGACCCATATTTTCTTGACAATCGGCACACTAGGGGTGATGTGGTCAGTATCACGCCGGCCACCTTAACCTTCCCAGAGTTGCTCTGGTACCCAGTTCATGAGGCTGGGTTGACCCTGGAGCTGTTTGCGGTCTACAAAAATCCCACCTCAACTGGGGATCGAACCATGGACTACTGAGCTAGGAAGCCAGAGCACTAACCACTGCGCTACCGAGGCTCAGATTCCCAGTAGAGGGAATATAATTTATGGAAATTTATTTTTCAGAACCAGTGGTCTTAATGATGTCATACTCCCCCCTGGTCTCTTGGGTAGTGAGATTGGATACCTAGCCTTCTCAAATAAGGGTGAAAAAATAGGAGGTTCCGTGTGTACGTTGCGCACGTAAAAAATCCCTCGGCAGTTGGAAATCGTAAAGAGTAGGCCACACAGCCGCTGACTTGGCACAAGTTAACCTACCCACCACAAAAATATTTATACAATGTGTGATTCATATATACACACATGGAATTCTCGCCGGTGCTACGGAGTTCATGCCCTGCGCTGAGATGCTCCTTGTGTCATCTAAGGGAGGAGACCAGAGCACTGATGGAGTTGTCCGTGTGCAAAGAAGATAGTCCTTCAAACCAAACCAAACCAAACAACAAAGGCATTAGCGAATTTTTGTACACAAAAATATTACATAAGATATTTTGTTTGCTCATGTAAAAACCAGTATTATGAAGTTTCTCTGTACCTACAATTAAGTATCTGTGTAACTGTTCAACTCTTATTTGAAGGTTTTTAAGAAATCTCTGCATTTGTTAATTATTTAACAAAAATGTACAAGTTACATAGAAGTATTTTCTGGCAACCTCTTCACATATATCATCACACTTACTGTCTCACTGATTTCAAAAGCCCTTATCAGTCATTTTATACACCACACTTACTGTGTCACTGATTTCAAAAATCCATATGTTATTTCATATCGTTAGAACAGAATTATAGAGAGACAGAAAATAGAATGGTCTGACAATTTCATGAGCATGGAGCTTGATTAGTTACTACTACAAGTCTGTAACTGAGAATTCAAACACCCGAAAATTAAAATATTCAGAAAAGCGAAAGTTTTTTCAGCCAACTTTTGGGTAATGTACAAACCAATGTTTGGGCGACTTGGACTACTTTGGGTGATATCCGAAAACACCAGATTTCCTAAACACGGCCATTCCCAAGCATTTCGGATTCTGGGTTACGGACCTGTACATGCCTACAACAGTAGAAGAACTGGTTTTGAAGTATGAGAAAGACCATAGGGCAGATGGATAGACAATATTACAGAAATCCTACAATACAGGTTCAAATCAGTCAGTGCGATACACTTGGCTCAAAAATGAAAATTTCAGCTCCCCATGAATCAAGAGGACCACACACAAAAAAAGTAACAGGACAGTGATAGTCAGTGCCCACTTGTGGTAAGACAAGAGCAGAATTAAGACAACTGGCTATGTAGTTCATGTAATCGTCACCTGTGCTGAAACATCTTCACTGGTTCAAATAGAAGTCACAGGGATTGGAATCCAGACAGTAGATAATGATGCTATAAAATTTCCCAACCCCAGTTTTAGTTTTTTTTATGCTTCTTGTTGTTTAGCTATGTTGGAATACTCATTATTGCTCAGATGACATCACAATCACATCACCATGACATCACAATCACATCACCATGACATCACAATCACATCACCATTTAAGAACAAGCAAACTGTGTCTGTCACAAATCTTATCCTACTAAAAACTTGTCTTATTGTGTGTATTTTGGTAAATAAACAAAAATACAAACAAAAACTTTTCACTTACTTACTTAGTCGTTCCCCTTCTACTGTGAGGTGTAGAGGTTTGTAAGAGAGAGCGCCATACTTTTCTATCGGCTGTCTTCCTCCTGGCTTGGTTCCATTCTAGTCCTCGGTCTTTCAAAGATTGTCCAATGTTGTCCTCCCAGTGGACTTTGGGTCGTCCTGGAGGTCTGGATCCCTGGCTCTTAGTTTCCCATGCTTGACGTGGTAGCCGATCTTCTCAAAAACTTTTCACCTGGCCTCAAAATGCTAACGTGGAAATGTTTAGCTCTTACATACATCTTCTTCATTCACTTTCAGACGTCAACTTGAATATGTTAAAGAACAGTGGTCAGCTTGAGGCTGTTGGTATCTCCGTAGAGTTTTTCCAAGAATGGTTCTGCCACTAATCTAATGTGATGGCCTCTTACACAAATGACTCTCATGATAATTTTCTTTTAACTTTTCAAAATCTGTTTACAGCGTCTATGGCAGAGTGGTTGCTTCTTGAGGCAAAGTTACAGGGTTCAAAACCTGGTAGCATCACTGCTCTTTAGTTATGAAAGGCAAAGGGGAGGGGAAGGGAACTGGTAACCCTCATCTTATAAAGCTGAGACCTGGTATAGTGAAGTCTCAAACGCTTCACCACTCTTCTTCCCCCCTCCCCATCCCCAGTATTTGCTATATGACTACCTTCACCTTTTCATTAAATCTTTCACAAATATCATGATAAATTCTGTTCAAACAAAATAAGTATTAGTTTTTTTCTTTATACATTATAACAACAAATCAAGAAGAAGGAAATGACTTTCTGACCTAAGGTATAAGTGCTCTCTCTAGAACTCATTCCAATTTGCTGGACTGCAAGAGTTTGGCCTGTAAAATAGGCCCGCAGCTGGTGTAAATAGGTCATGACGCTCAGCTTGTCTGGGACAGCTAAAAGCACCATATCTGAGGTCTCCAGAACTTTTGGAATTCCCAGTTTGGCTGCAGCATCAAATGCCTGTAGGAATTTCACAAATAAATATTTTTAAAGTGCATAAATAGTCATCAACATTTTTAATTCAGAAATCTAAATAAATGTTTTACATCAAATTTAAGTTAATTTTTTTCCCATTTGTTCATAATGTTGCATCAATGCCCATTTCTGTCTGTCATTCTAATTCCCTACTGCATTCCACACCTTTTGAAAACCATCTTTCTTAGGAAGATTGAAGATGTCTAACCAGACACAGTAAAATATGGTGATGATAAACTGAGGCAGACATCCCTTAACTCTTACTATCCGGCAAGCCCCGTGAAGTGGCGCGGGTTTAGTACCAATTTTACGGCGCGCGACGGTAACGATAGCTAAACTAGCGCGTAAAAATGCGGTTTTAGCTCACGTATAGTAAGAGTTAAAGCAGTTCTGTATAAGATAACTCTTACTTACAGTTTTATTGTTTCCCTTGATATCTTGTGGTTCAAGCTTGTCAAAATCACTGAAAGTAAGCAAACAGACACAAAACATTAATTAAAAATTCACTGCACCTTTGTTGCTAGATAGCAATGACTGACCTATACTGATATAGAATTAAAAATATGTTATCTTTATTCAAATCAAAAAAAAAAAAAAAATCAGTACTGCATGCCTATGTTATGTATAAACTGACATATCCACTGAAATTCAATGTATCTGTTCACATGCACAGACTGTAACATTTGTACACATACAGTGGGTTTATAGAGATTTAAACAGCTGCAGGTGTATTTAGGTACAAATATTCATTTACCTGGGGATGCCATAGGTTTGTTAGATACTCACATTTTAAATCTCACCGAGATAAACAACAATGATTTATTTGTTAGATAAATGTCATTATTCTTACACAACACTGCGCGTGCGTCTGCAATTATTATTGGTTTGGTTTTGGTTTTAAAAACTATCTTCATAGCACACGGACAACTCCATCAATGCTCCGATCTCCTCCCTTACAAGGAGGATCTCAGCACAGTGCACGAACTCCGTAGCATCAGCTAGAATCCCAATGTGCGCAAATAGGTAAAACACATTCTATTAATATTTTTGTGGTGGGTAGGTATCTAATTTTAAAATTTTTGCCACTGCAGCGGCCGTATGGCCTTCTCTTTACAATTTCCAACTGCCACTGTACTGGGAACCGAACCTGGTACCTTTAGAATTCGAGGTGGATGCCATACCTCTTAGCCACTTCGACCCCAATTATTATTATACCACACCACATGCACCCTAATATAACTGACGGACCTAGTGTCTAAGTTGGACGAGGTATCCCTCACCAAAAATTCTTTATTTTTTGTGTGTGAGTGATTTTATTCTGTCCTGTGGTCTGCTGATGTATCCTTTGCTTATGTACAGTGCTTAATAATAATAATAATAAATTCTTTAAGCACCAAACACGGCGCATAAGGCAGAAACCAGTGCTCTCCAGGTTGTTCGTTGTGACGCCACTCCTCTTAGCTCTTGCACATTATTTAGGCCCAACGTTCTTCCTTCTCTTATTATTGTTCTTCTGAGTGTTTCTTTTGGTCTTCCTTTTTTTCCTCTTACCCTCAGGAACCCAAGTGAGCGCCTGTAGTGGTATTCTGTTGTTTTGCATTCATAGGACATGACCGATATATGACCATCGTCTTTTCCTTATATAGTCGGAGACATATTTCTGCCTAGAGTCTTCTCTTATTTGTCGATTAGTCTTGAATTCTTTCCAACTGATGTTCATGAGTTTTCTAAGACATTTGTTCTCGAATGTATTCAGCTTGTTCTCCAATGATTTTGTTATTTTCCAACTCTCACAGCCGTATGTTAACACTGAGATAGCATTTGAATTAAACAGACGAAGCTTGGTATGTATATTCAATGATCGTAATTTCCAAATGTTAGATAATCTATTGAAGGCGCTAGCTGCCAAAGCAATTCTAGTATGGATTTCTCTTGTTGTGTCACCATCCTGAGTCATTTTACTGCCTAAATAATTGAAACTTTCAACTTTCTGTAGTGCTTAGGATATGCTAAACAAATAAATGCTAAATTTCCAGCACACACATACACACAAGATAACATCCACATTGATTCTGAACAATGCAGAAACCGAAGCATGCATGCATTGTGAAAATTAAGTAGCAGCAAGGGAAATAATTACCATTAATTTTTAATTTATCCTTTTAGGAACTATCTCTCTCTCTCTTTCTCTCTATATTTTTTTTAAATAATATTTTTATAAGTGTTTCAGAATGAGGTCCTATATGTGTTAGGCACACAGCATTTTTAGTCAGCTGCTTAAATGTCCAAAACATTAGAGATACAACAATGTGCATGAAGTTGTACATACTCAAAGAAAAACAACTTTGTTAACGTACATAAGTGTCTGTATACTTTTCTATATAACACATTAGGTCAGAGGCAAACAATCAGAAATGTTCTGAAGGCTGGAGAAACTCTCATTGTAGATACTGACATAGGGGAGTGACATGTTACAGACTTCAATATACGAGTACTAGGTCTCAGCTTTATTAGGTAGGGTGAGCAGTTCCCTTTCTCGCTGTGCTACTGCCTTCATTAACTCAAGAGCAAAGAATCAGGTACTCATTTACAGCTTAGGTAGCATCAAGCTACCAGGATTCAAACCCAGTAACTCTGCCTTGAGATACACATGCTCTAATCACTCTGCCACTCGACAATCAAGTCAGAGAAGATTTGTTAAAATAAATACATTTCCACAGTCTTTGAGAAATTTTGTCTGTGTTCTGAGGCAAAATTGTTCACATTCCAAGGGATGAAGTAAATAAGTTTAAATGTGGGCATTTCCACAATCTCTGAGATAAAGCATGGGTGTTTATGTACATAAACTGCTAAAATGAATAATTGGGATGGCAGTCTAGCATTCAAAAACAGATATAAAACTCGCACACAATACTATAACAACCCAAAATACAACCTCATCATGTAAAACAGGTTGCCATGGAGACCACTGCTGCAGCAGCATCTGAATGCTTGGTGCAGGCTACCTGCAATGAGACTGGCTGCAGGAATGACTCCATGCTCCATAGGGAGGGCAAAGGAATATGACGATGACGGTAACCCATAGTGTCCACCACAGGATTTGAACAGAGTATCTAATCTCTAAAGCAGTGCTTCTTGACCAGGGATGCACGCACCCCATGGATTTGCAAGACTCACCCTCTAGGGTCGCGAGACAAGCAGATATTGTAGAAAGCGAATCATCATAAACACTTTTTAATGCACAGAACTCAAAAAGTATTTGTATAACAAAGAACATTGTTAACGTGAATTAGATACCGAACCTTAGTCACGTGTTGTAAAAATATTTTCTCAAAACATACCTGTTAATGATTATTTTCGTTATCCAGGAATAATGGCGTAAATAGGTTCTAAATTCCAACTTTACTGAAAACCACCATGTATGTTCATGTATATCGCCGACAAGTATGTTAAATGTACTTTTGTCTCCTTTGTGCATTAACTTCTTCTGTATTGGGTACCATACCCTCAATGACTGGAAACTACCACTGATACCTCTAAGGTTGCTGATCCACTAGAATGGTAGGCCACCACTGATAATTCTATATAACTGAAACCAGTGGTAGATAAGTGATGAAGGTGTAAATGTGTTCTCCTTATATAGGCCACGCCCCCTGAGGGCTATTTGTAAATATGTCCCTACTGTCACTGTGCCTGGCATGTTCAAAGTAAGTGTGTAATGGTACATTCATCCATCACAGTAACACACATAGAAGCCATGTAGCGTAGAACGACTGGTAACAGTTAATGAACAGTTTTATTAACGCTACACACAGTCACGATGACATAGACGAAAGAAACATCATAAAGTACATGATATTGAATAAAGGTATTCATGAAGCTCCCACACTCCACAGCGCTTAAGTACAGCGCCTAATGGCGCACACCTCATATAAATGCACGTACAACACTCCTAAAGAACTGCGCTCACCGCAGTTATAAATATGGCCTCATAACTTATAGCATAATGATGCACTTCTCATTGAAGATGACCATCACGATTTTCCTCAAAGGACTCCGTCCTCCCCTTCTCCACCAAGGCTGCTCCCCGGCAGTTGAATAATCATCGTCAGCTATATATATCCAAGGCCTAATCATAAATAGTGGTGCACTTCCTCTAGAAGATGCACATCACCATATTCCTCAAAGGAAAGACTGCGCACACAGCAGTCTGCAGTAATATAACCTGCATAATATCTATATATGGCCTATAAAGTCATGTCTTCCTCTCAGACTCTATATATGGCCTAATCTCCTTCACAAAATGTCTATGACCTACAAAGTAATGTCTCTACCTCTCGGACTCTTCATAGCACCTAAATAGACTATACATATGGCCTACAAAAGTCATGTCTTCCTCTCAGACTCTATATATGGCCTAATCTCCTTCACAAAAATGTCTATGGCCTACAAAGTAATGTCTCTACCTCTCGGACTCTTCATAGCGCCTAAATAGACTATACATATGGCCTATACAGTCATGTCTTCCTCCCAGACTCTATATATGGCCTAATCTCCTTCACAAAAATGTCTCATAAGCTGCATCCACTGCAGTCATAAATATTAATACATACCATCCTCCAATAATCTAACACATGGAAGAATACATATGCAGGAAGAATATTCAGATACAGGCCTGTTCAAAAAAGTCTCCACCAAGACACACATTGAAAAAACACTCTACCATTTTCACCGAACACTGGTCGGGAACACACACTTAGAAAAACACCTTCGTTGACTTCACCCTGTCAACGCCAGAACCCAACTCCCAGCGGTCACAAAAACTCCCGCCTAAACAGTCACGGGACTTCGCAGTTCACCACCGCTCAGTCCCTTCCACGGACTAGCCGTGCGAACTATTTACAGTTCTAACAATACAGACCAGCGCTCATGACGCTATCTGTACCCTATGACCTCTATCAATATTTGTTAACCCAATTCATCGTTAATCAAGTATACAAGCGATGTAACCCTTAGTTTACTGTGACCAACCCATATACAAAGTATCACCTCCCTTTTTAACCTTAACATCTTACCACCACCCCTGGAGAAAAAATGATTTATCATTTTTTTAACAAAAACTACATCAATGAAAAATGAGGGGTGAGCTAAGCTCTAAAATACTCATACAAAAATTAGCTTATGTTAAGGTTATAATAATACATCGACAAAAAATATAAGCAAGTGTACAATAAAACAAATTATGCACAATAATTTGCTAAGTACATTAAATAAACAGTTTCAAACAAAGTTAACTATGATCACTGTAGAGCAAGTAGTATACAATAAATAGAAAGTAACAGATAAGATCAAGAAAAGAAGCATGATCAACATCAAAAATCAGCAATGAAATCAATATAGTAACAAAGATCCATAATCCCATTTGATAACAATCAAGTAAATCAAATCCTTACATTCAACTAGATCGAACCGACATAAAAACTACCTCATACCAAACCATATAATTAACATAACAATCCTAAAGAAGGAAGTATAAGAAGTATAAGAAGTAAACGTATACAAATAGAATTAAGTGACACCAAGATGAAACATAGAAGCATCACAAAAGTATAACTGCTTCAAAAGAAATGAAGTGAAACGAAGTATCATCCGAAAAGAAAGAAGAAAATTCAAGAAATGAATGTATAGAATAAGTAATAATACATCCTAATAACTATCTAAACCAACATTGTATTGTAAACAAATACAATCATGACAGAAAATCATCGAACAGAAAAACATAGTATATATATATATATACTAAACACTAACGAAGGATATAACTAGATAATGCATAATAAATAATTTAACCAAATTACAACACTTATTCATAACTAAAATGAAATATCACAGGCATCACACACAAAAAAGTGTGATTTGTAAAAACACAAATATCACAATCTCAAAAGAAAAAAAAAATTATTATCTTTTTCTCTCTTTTTTTTTTTTTTTTAAATGTGGAAATATCAATATATTAAGCACTGGACACATAAAAAATACAATACTTTCAAAAAGAAAAACAAATACATTGTTCCAAAATTACAATACAAAAAAGTTTCTTAATCGTTAAGTTAAATAAAAATAGTATTTTAAATTTTTACAAGTTTCAACCACTAATTAACAAATCAAAAGTGAAACGAGCTTTTAACAAAATGTGAGACATAAAGATATATTCCCATCTCTAAGTAAACACAAATGAGCACCTACAAAAAACCACACTATTAACATTATACCAACTTGCACATATAAACATAACATTATTTCTCATGAAAAAGTGTTTAAGTCAGACTACTAAATTCTTCAAAAAATAATAGTATCTGCTCTCTCTGACAATTCTACTGTTATAATGTTACTGTTCTAATGTTATAATTTAGTTCCAAAATAACATTCAATAACAAAACAATTTCTTCATATAACCTTTGTATAAGGTAATATATTAACTACACATGGAGTCCAATACGAAAAAGAAAAAAAAAAAAAATTTAGTAACCAAAAAAAAAATTCTCTGAAAGCGACTAACGCATAGTCACAACCAATGAGTTGTGCTTAGGGCTGACAATCTCATTATGTATAAAACTATCACAACAATTAGTCCTGCAGAATCATATCAATGTTTTAATGTATCAATTTCACAACAGACCACATATGGTCAAACATAATATGAGCAAATGAAATAGTCTTCAGACTAGTGTATGTAAATACAAAAAATCCATAATTTCATTAACAACAAAAAATAACAATCAAAGACAAGTCAATACAAAATGAAATGTTACAATTCATTACAATGATAATACGTACAATATTTATCAACAATACAATTATTTAAATAACAAGATAGAGTACAAATAATGCATAAATATGGACATACACAATATCCAATGAAACATTATACAATACAATCATATTATACTATACAATAATACATGATCCTAGAAAAATCAAGTATAAGAAACATTGTAGTAATCTTGAATCAATTTCTAAAGAAAAAAAAAATAAATAGGTTACAACTCCGGTGTAGTATTCTGTAAACCGCACGGGATGACATCAAATAATACAAGGTCAACAAACTGGCTGGGTTACGCTTGACTGCACACACGGTCGTAAGGTAACAAACATTTCTGTCACAGGTAAAGGAAAAAACAGGCACGCTGACCTTTATCGCACAGCTGCTACTGTTTGAAAAATACAAATGAAAATCTTCATTTTAATCAACTGTAAGATTATCATGAAAAACGGATAGGTTAAACACACAATTACCTATGAAAACATCTGGTTTCCATATGATGTCACCAACTCTTCGTTCACACATAATATACAACCCAGGAGTAGGCTGAAATAAAGTGACATACACAACAACGAGATTCTCTCTCGTAATTCAAAAAACATAATAGTAGTAGTACTTAGGACATCAATAATTACTGTTACTTTATTTACCATCCATAACTTTGGGCTTTTGTTGCGCAAAATGTGTAGTAATATTTAGAGAGTTATTATCTCTATTACTATTCCCCTTATTATTCCATTTGTTCTGCCTAGAACTACAGTTAGCATTGTTATGCTTAAGATATCTTCTAGGATAGAAGTATCTAGTAAATGAATCTTGTTGACTCCTAGAACAATTATTACCAAGTTTGTAATCTTTAATGTAACTATTCCTACCATAATTTCTCAACTCTTCAGAATCAATCTTTTGAGATCTGTTAGACTGTCTGGAAAAACTACCATTTAATGGGCTTTCCTGGTACTGTCTAACATTATGGTTATCTCTTTTACCAGAACTGTTGTTATTCTTTTCTGTGTTAACATGCTTATCTGCTGTATCACACTGCCTATATTGTGTATGACAAGCAGTGGAACTCATAAAATCCTTATGGTTACCAACATGATATTTGTTATATTTATTACCAGAATTAGATATTACACATGAAGTATCCTTGCTGGTCTGACGCCAATAGCCATTAATCTTCAACGTAGCGTCTTCCGTGCGTGGGAAATTATATCTGCCACGCCGAGATTTAAGTCCATCATGTTCCATTTTCGAATTCGCTAAGAGTGTATAGGGCAGGCTCTTTGCTTGTTTATAAACAACCTTCTGTCTACTATTGTCAACCTTAACAGTAGACAAATCTTTGATGCCTAAAACAACATCCACTAAACCATTGACCCTTGTTCTCAGTTCAGTAATCTCTTGGTTTAGTTTTCTGTTTAAGTTATCACATGTTATAACTTTGCATCTCTCTTCTCTAAGTAACCTCTCAATCTTAATCACTTTCTTTCTCTGCACCGTTAACTCTTCTAACCTCTGCTTATCATCCTTTTCCTTAATTGTTTTCCTCTGTGGTTCCAATTTTATTAATCTCTTCTTTTGCACCTCTTCTATCTGTGGCTGAAGTAGGGCTACCTGAGCCTGAAGTCCATCAACTTTAGCAGCTTGTTGCTTCAACTCATTAATCTTCTCGGAAGATACATTATTCTTTTCTTTCAGTTGGTGACTGAGAATATTGTTCTCATCCAACACATCATGAAGCATATCTATATACTTCTTCTCACTTACAATGGTATCAATCTTCAACTTCTCATACATTTCTCTCTTATTTTCAATCTCCTGCTTGAGATTACTAATTTTGCCTTGATTATGTGCAATCTGTGTTTCCAAGTCTTTTACTCTACTGCACGCAGATTCTAATGCTGTTTTCACACTAGAAAGCTCCAAGTTTGATTTATGCAAATCACTTGTGAGTTTAGATACTGTTTCTTGCAGTTTTCTCTTCTCAGCTATATCCTGCAAACAATTTTCTCTTTGTTGTAAGGCAATTTGCTTGTTGTTCTTCCTTCGCTCCTTCTCTTCTAACTCTCTTTTACTGTCATCCTGCATGTTGTTGCAGATTACATTATGTAAAACCCTATGGATATATTTGTGTCTATCCTGAGTACAATTGTACACAAACGAATGTATGTAATGTAACACCTCCGCCAAATCTCTAGCCATGATCAATCGAGGACCTGACCAGAAATTGTCGTTAGCAAAACCCGACAAAGCTTCTATCACACTAAACAAAAAACCATCTAGCACGTATTCCTGAAGTGCTGGGCCCTTTAGTCCTTTACGACATTTACCTACTTGAAATAAATAATCCAACACGGGCGTCATATCGTCTGGATGCATATCACAATCCATTGTGATTCAATCACTGAGTGTACTAAATTTATAGACCACTTATAATTCTAATAAGATTAAGTTACATAGCCATTAATCAATTATGCATTAAATCTCATGACAATACGCTATTAACATGAAATACTCAATAGCAAACATAATAATATTGGAAGGCTTGACAACATCATACAGAGACACAGTTTTCACACAAAAAAATCACTTATCTCGTAAGTAGAAAACCGTTCCGTTCTTTCTCTGTTACCACTGATGAGCATCAGACAACACACCATAAGCACACTCCCTTGTGGAAAGTTCCAGGAACAGCACTGGACTCGTCGTCAACTGTCACCTCTGGTACTTGATTCGTCAACTGTCACCTCTGGTAATTGACACAGCATGCAATAGGAAACTTGACTGCTGCAAATATGTCATAGGAAGCATGTATACATTAGACACATCACTGTGTCACCGTTTATAGGTCACGAGCGACACCAAAACTGGATGTAAGCAATGCAGGTGTCAATAAGGACTGAAATGTTTTACTGCCGACTCATTTAGGCTGGAATAATGTGTCATAATCATCTGTTCCTAACATGACACTAGTCCACTCTTTGCTATTGTCATATGAATACTAGTCCGTAGGCATAGAAGACGAAATAACACAGATAAAGCTGACCTGGATTCTCAATCGAAGCTCCGCCCACACAGGGCTAACTACTGTTACAGATGAGACACTCCTTAGTGCATACGCCACACACAGGGCACACTAAATACAGGTCAAGGTCTGGTAGAAACAATCTTACCACGTGAAATCATGAGCCTTACGTCCGAAAAGTTGGCCCACTACTGATAATGCTGTTCATCAACAAATGCTAGCTGACATTCCTAAGTCTATTTTATATGTATGTATACGCCCACACAGAGCCATAATAAATGAATAGGTGAACGTTACGTTCTGAATATTATGCCTGAACACAGCCTCCTTGTAATCTTATCCTTTCAACGCGAATTTTGCGGGTTTTAAATTCCCCACACTGGCCACCAAGTATGTTAATGCTTATTTTCGTTATCCAGGAATAATGGCGTAAATAGGTTCTAAATTCCAACTTTACTGAAAACCACCATGTATGTTCATGTATATCGCCGACAAGTATGTTAAATGTACTTTTGTCTCCTTTGTGCATTAACTTCTTCTGTATTGGGTACCATACCCTCAATGACTGGAAACTACCACTGATACCTCTAAGGTTGCTGATCCACTAGAATGGTAGGCCACCACTGATAATTCTATATAACTGAAACCAGTGGTAGATAAGTGATGAAGGTGTAAATGTGTTCTCCTTATATAGGCCACGCCCCCTGAGGGCTATTTGTAAATATGTCCCTACTGTCACTGTGCCTGGCATGTTCAAAGTAAGTGTGTAATGGTACATTCATCCATCACAGTAACACACATAGAAGCCATGTAGCGTAGAACGACTGGTAACAGTTAATGAACAGTTTTATTAACGCTACACACAGTCACGATGACATAGACGAAAGAAACATCATAAAGTACATGATATTGAATAAAGGTATTCATGAAGCTCCCACACTCCACAGCGCTTAAGTACAGCGCCTAATGGCGCACACCTCATATAAATGCACGTACAACACTCCTAAAGAACTGCGCTCACCGCAGTTATAAATATGGCCTCATAACTTATAGCATAATGATGCACTTCTCATTGAAGATGACCATCACGATTTTCCTCAAAGGACTCCGTCCTCCCCTTCTCCACCAAGGCTGCTCCCCGGCAGTTGAATAATCATCGTCAGCTATATATATCCAAGGCCTAATCATAAATAGTGGTGCACTTCCTCTAGAAGATGCACATCACCATATTCCTCAAAGGAAAGACTGCGCACACAGCAGTCTGCAGTAATATAACCTGCATAATATCTATATATGGCCTATAAAGTCATGTCTTCCTCTCAGACTCTATATATGGCCTAATCTCCTTCACAAAATGTCTATGACCTACAAAGTAATGTCTCTACCTCTCGGACTCTTCATAGCGCCTAAACAGACTATACATATGGCCTACAAAAGTCATGTCTTCCTCTCAGACTCTATATATGGCCTAATCTCCTTCACAAAAATGTCTATGGCCTACAAAGTAATGTCTCTACCTCTCGGACTCTTCATAGCGCCAAAATAGACTATACATATGGCCTATACAGTCATGTCTTCCTCCCAGACTCTATATATGGCCTAATCTCCTTCACAAAAATGTCTCATAAGCTGCATCCACTGCAGTCATAAATATTAATACATACCATCCTCCAATAATCTAACACATGGAAGAATACATATGCAGGAAGAATATTCAGATACAGGCCTGTTCAAAAAAGTCTCCACCGAGACACACACTGAAAAAACACTCTACCATTTTCACCGAACACTGGTCGGGAACACACACTTAGAAAAACACCTTCGTTGACTTCACCCTGTCAACGCCAGAACCCAACTCCCAGCGGTCACAAAAACTCCCGCCTAAACAGTCACGGGACTTCGCAGTTCTCCACCGCTCAGTCCCTTCCACGGACTAGCCGTGCAAACTATTTACAGTTCTAACAATACAGACCAGCGCTCATGACGCTATCTGTACCCTATGACCTCTATCAATATTTGTTAACCCAATTCATCGTTAATCAAGTATACAAGCGATGTAACCCTTAGTTTACTGTGACCAACCCATATACAAAGTATCACCTCCCTTTTTAACCTTAACAATACCGAAATTGCTTTTTATTATTCTCTTTTCTGGCATATTTTTGCGAGCTATAAGATAATGAGGTGCGAAGCTTCTTAAGATGCTCTAAAGGTATGCGAGGCTCCTTAAGATGCTCTAAAGGGTTGTGAGGCTTCTTAACTCTTTGACTCCAGACCAACGCTCTGAGCATTGCAAAATTCAACACGCCGTGCCAGAGCAACGCTCAGAGCGTGGTTTTTAGTTTATCACGAATAAACCCTAAAAATCGTCCACTTAATGCAGTTCATATATTAAAACTCGTAGAATGACTTCCGCTACTATTTAAACAACTAATTTGACTTTAGTTAATCAGCACATGTGCGTGTTTTGATGTTATTATCACAATTTTTGTGAAGATTCGCGTGTTTACGTTTTTCGTTGTTTTTGCTAGAGAAATATGTCACGCTTTATATTTACATTTTCTAAGTCTCCTAAGCAAATAATTGTGTCAAACTACTTTGAAACATTGCTGACATTGATGATGATTGTTTGGTAGTCACAGTTTGTTGTCAAAATACGGAATATATGCAGAAAAGCTAGACACACTAGATTTAGTTGATGAGTGGGCGTAGTCATATTCTGGCCGATCAAAAAGCAACAAAACTAGACCTACCGTAACATCTAATCACTAGTTCTTGGTAGAAGATAAAGCTAGGGATACTATTAAAACATTAAACAAGAGTAAAAAAGTATTTATATGACGTTATTCTTATTTATTTGTTTGAAAATTACGTAATGCACGATTGCATAATTTATTTTTTTCTTACAAAGAATCACGGAAAAACTGGTGCGAATAACACTAAATGTACAGTATTTGTCTTAGCAAAAAGAGATTATACCGAACATACTTGTGTTAATACTACCACAGACATTATATATTTGAATTCTCTATCCATTTCCCTACAGTTTGGTATATAATAAGTACATGTTCAAAGGAAAATTCACAAACAAATTTAGACTGAAAGATGAACACTTCACTCTATAAAATTCTGCCCACAAAAAAAGTCTGGCACAGCGTGCAAAATAACTCTGGAATGAATGAGTTAAGATGCTCTAAAGGGTTGTGAGGCTTCTTAAGATGCTCTAAAGGGTTGTGAGGGTTCTTAAGATGCTCTAAAGGTGTGCGAGGCTCCTTAAGATGCTCTAAAGGGTTGTGAGGCTTCTTAAGATGCTCTAAAGGGGTGTGAGGCTTCTTAAGATGCTCTAAAGGGGTGTGAGGCTTCTTAAGATGCTCTAAAGGGGTGCGAGGCTTCTTAAGATGCTCTAAAGGGGTGCGAGGCTTCATAAGGTGTTGTTAAGGGGTGCGGGACATCTAAAAGGTTGAGAAACACTGCTCTAAAGGAAATAAAAAAGCATAAACTGCCACACATACAGAAACCAATTCTACATGCATATCCAGGAATCAATTTAGCAAAAAGCTTTTGCAACACAAGACTCACATAAGATCTGGTCTAAAATGGTGAATAATGGCGCAGAAGGCAAGCCCATTTTTCCACGACGTGGTCAAATTTGTGACTTTTACTCCTTTGTAGCCATCTGTGATCAGCTTGCACCAGCCAATGAGTTCATCAAATGAACTACTGGATGTGGGCGAAGTTTTGACCTGTAGAGATACAGTGACATGAAATCAAACAGGTTCCTGTTTAGTTGCTCAGGGTTCTCTATGGAGACAAAGAAAGAACAGGACTAATGCTCATTCAGGCATGTCATAAAAGGTGATAATATGAGGTTGTGTGTACAGAGGCTGGTAACCTCATCATGTAAAACAAATTGTTACAGAAATCACAAGAGTTTGAGCTTAGGCTACCTCAAGGGGGGTTATCTCCAGTGACAGCCCCATGCTCCATAGGGGGTGAAAAAGATAATGATGAAGTCCAGCACAAGATCTGCTTCGTTTGTTTATTACAGACAAATCCATCTTTAGCAAACTCCAGATCATCAAGCTTTGCAGATGACTGGCTCTTCCGTCCCATAACTATAATCAGATGCAAGACAAAATAAAAATACTTGATGAGAGGTGACAACAAGTGGGGAAAAGACAGATAATGAGAATAAATGCAAGAAATGATAACAAGGTCAAACTTGAAGAAACACCACTACAAGATGTAGAATCGTACACATATCTTGGCAAAAATATAGACAACGTTGGAGGGACAGACAGTGATATCAAAATAAGAATACAGAAAGCAAGAGGAGCTTTCACTGTATTGGGAAATATATGGAGAACAAGAGAAATCAAGTCCAACATGAAAATAAGAATCTTTAAGTCAAATGTCAAGTCAGTCCTAATGTATGGCTCTGAGACATGGAGAACAACAAAAACAACAACCAAAACGCTACAAACTTTCATAAACAGGTGCCTGCGAAGAAGAGAAGGAATGAAATGGTATGACAAAGTCACAAATGTGGAACTGATGACAAGAGCCAGACAAGTGCCAGTGAAACAAGAGTTGAGAAGAAGACGCTGGCGATGAATAGGACACACATTGAGGAAACCTGTTGATGGCATTACAGGGCAGTCCTTGTTTTAGAGTCCCCGGGGAAAGAAAGGCAGAGGCAGACCAAAAAAACACATGGAGAAGAGAGCTAGATCCAGAAGTGAAAATGAAGAGGACAACATGGAAAGACCTTGAGCGGATGGCACATGACAGGAAGACTTGCCATGTGTTTGCTGAAGGCCTAAGCTCCTTGGGGAGCTAAAGGGTATTGATTGGTGGAAATCCATCTTAAAGTTAAGTATACAGCAAAACATTATAGATGTTCCCAGAAGTCTTTAGTGAGACAAAGACAGAATATGGCCACTGCTACTAAACGCATGTCGTAAGAGACGACAAATATGTGGTCATGCACGGGGCTGGCAACCTCATCACGTAAAACAAACTGCTACACAAACTAACGCTGCAGGAGCACATCAATGTTTGGATGCAGACTTCCTGCAAGGGGGACCAGCTGCAGTGGCAGCAAAAAAAAAAAAAAAGAAATGAAAGAAGAAGAAAATGTTGTGTTAATTTATTTCTAACTGCTGTCAAGGTCATCATAATGTCTTGGACACGATTTTTGAATTCCATCAAGTAATTCTCATAACAGTTTTAACACAGGTCAATAAATTCAAATACATGGGCACATTAATAACAATGGATGGAAGCTGCATCTCAGAAGTGAAGAGCAGAACAGCTCAGGCAAAAACAGCATTTTATAAAATGAAGAGTATGTTATACTGCAATTCTTTGTCAATGGAAGTAAGAAAGAGAGCTCTTCAGTGTTATTAAGAACTAATCCTGACATAAGGGAGTGAGTCATGGACAATTAGTAAACAGGTAAGGAAAGCACTAGAGGCCACAGAGATGTGGTTGTCCAGAAGAATGTTAAAAATACCTTGTACAGCCAAAAAAGAGTAATGAGGATGTCTTGAATGAGGTCAATGCACTAAGGAAACTTATTTCACAATCGCGAAAAAACAATTTCTTGTAAATATGTAACAGTTACTTCACTCATTTCTATAATAATTCAGCACACAAGAAAATATCAGCATTAAATTAATCTCAAAACAATGCAATTGACCAACGTTTTGCGGTATTGTGGTGGACGCACACGTAAACAGTCACTTGATAGAGATAATTTCCACTTGAGCTGTGTTCCGTTGCAGCACTAGTTAAATAAATTCAACCCAATCGCAGCTGGCCTCTTGCTGTGTGTATAACAAGCATTCGCTTATAAGAGGTCAAGGTCACTTGAACTGTCATCATTTGCAGCACTTGCCACAATACCCGGTGTTGGATAATTTTTTTTTTCTTTTGTATTTAGCCCTTCCGGTGTAACCTCAATTTTTTGTATTTTTTGTTCTGTCCGGATTATGTATTATAATGTAGTAGAGACAGTATGCAGTCCTTTTTTTACAGGGGGTGCTGCAGCTCAACAGCTCATTAAAGAAAGCCGCCACCGGTCAATGCCCATGACTCGCATCCATATGTCAAGACTGGGACATAGGTGGAGCGGTATACAGCCATCTTCGTTTTCTTACCAGCCTCTCTCTTGCTGAGGAATCCTTGATTTATGGCCTGAAAAAGTCTCCCAGCTGCTGCTTTTCGAGTGGCCAACTCTTTTTTGATGCCTCCCTTTCAGTCTATAATAGCTCTGAGGTAGTGGTTGACCTGCTCCATGACCTGTTCTACAGCTTAATCTGATGTCTTCTTTCCTCGCGTGATATCACCATGGATTTTGTTTTAGAGCTGCTTATGACCATCCCTCTCTTCTCCAGCTCTTCCTTCCAGACGTAAAGGTTGGATTGGAGATGTGCCTCTGATTTAGCAATCAGGGCAACATCATCAGCAAAGCCAGCTCTGAAATACAGTTTTCACCCATCACTGTTGTTGTTTACTTTTTCCATCTGCTTGTATCGCCCATTTGTTGTATATTTCTCATCATCGTATAGTTTTGTAGTACCTATATGCAATTCTTGTCTTTGTCACCTGATTGTGGCTGACGAAGGGTAAAACCTGAAACGTCCCTTGTTTCTTGTGAACTGTTATTTGTAAAACTGATTCAATACCGTTTTATTGGTTTAAATACTTATATTCCTTACCAGTTTTACAGCAGCCCCTTAATTTATTATACTCAAGGGCCTTTTCACTCAGCTGTCTGAGTGTGAAGATTAGGTCTTGAGTACTTCGGTTTGCTCGGAATCCGCACTGGACCTCATCCAATTGTGGCTCAGCTAGGCGTCGGAGTCTCTGCTCTAGGATTCTAGAGTAGATTTTACCAGGGACACTGAGAAGGGATATGCCTCTATGGTTTCCACATTGTTGATTGTCACCCTTTCTGAAAATTGGTGTTATGATGGCAATCTCCCAATCCTTTGGTATGGTCTTGTTGCACCACGCTGCCTGTAGGACCCTTAAAAGTAATAGGTCACCTGATGCTCCCATGTACTTAACCATTTCTGGTGTTATACCATCATGCCCTGCTGCTTTGCCCATCTTGATTTTCTCCAGTGCTGCCTTCAGTTCTTCCATTTTTATGTCATCTTCACTATCATTGGTTTTCTCTTCTGTGCTAGTGGTTATCATTTCTGATGCTTCACCATGCTCACCATCCAGGAGTTCTGAGAAATATTCTTTCCATCTTTCCATTACTTCCTTTGGGGCAGTAAGCAATTTGCCTTGCTTGTCCTTTATAAATTTGAGAGGGCATTGTTTTTCCTTCCTCATGTTCTTTAGGGTCTTATAGAACAATTTCTGGTTTTCTTGCGCATCTTTTTTCTAGCTTTTCTCCAAATTCTTCCCAGGACTTCTGTTTTGCTGCTAGCACCTTGTTCTTTGCTTCTGTTCTGAGTGTCACATATTCTCTATATTTCTCCATTTGTCCTGTTGTGTTTTTAGCTCCTAAGTATTGTTTCCATGCCATTTTCTTATCTCTTATTTTCTCTTTGACTTCCTCTGTTCACCAAGGTGTCCTCTTTCTCTTGTTCCCAAGTTGGACTTCACCACATGCTTCTGCAGCAGCTGTCTTTATGATTTCCTTGAATTTAAGCCAGAGGGTTTCCAAGTCATCAGGTTGTTCTTCTGTGTTGCTCACTGCTGCAGCAATAAGCCCCTGATATCTGGTCTTAATTTCTGGCTCTCTCAGCTTGTAGGTCTTAATGCTCATTTCTCCTGTTCGTTTACTTAGTTTCTTGCGACGATGTTGGGCAGTTCCTAGGCTGAGCAACTCTTTCAGTTGTTCGTTTGATTGTAAGCAGGTAGTGATCACTTCCAATCTCTGGCCCCCTCCAGACTCTAGCATCCCGGACATATTTGAATGAGCTCCTCCTAACAATGGCATAGTCGATCACTGACTTCTCATTCTTTGTTGGTTCACATCTAGTGTATCCTTTAGCACGCTTCGGGCGACATGTGTCGCCAAAAAAAAACTTTGTTCTGACAGCTGGAGGCGACCTTTGTCGCCTTTCGGATATCATCGTTTCTAGCATTAGGACTTGTGTACATGTGATTTCAGCACCGGATGTTAAGTTCTAATGTTATTTGCAAGAGAGTTAGCTTCCGTTTCCGATCTTAAAAAAGTGATGGGTGTATTCGCGTTTATTTTTTGTAAATTTTTGAAATCGAAATCAATCAGCATCGAGCACGCTGCCATTTTCGCTCTAATTCTAATGGATTCAGACTCAGATGCGATGGCGAGGACATTGTTGTCTTTATTAGCGCTGATATCGGTTCTCAGAATATGGGTGATGGCAGAGATGGAAACGAAAGTAGAATGTCATTGCTAGCATGTCTAATTTTAGGGGTTAGGATTACGTTTATGGGAAAGGTTTAGGGTTACGGCCGAAAGTCACTGCTGATGAGGGCGTTTGTTGCTTTGCTACTGATGATGGGTGTAACGAAAAGATCGTCATTTGATTTGTATTGGTCAAATGACTTTCACTGAGATGCAAGAGATAAGGACTCTTCGTTTGTTAGTTATTTTTTTTAATTTAAAAAAAAAATATTAAATTAAAAAAAAAAAAATTTTAATTTTTTTTTATCTTTTTATCGTTTTTCCATCTTTCCATTCCTCTCTTCCTATCTCATCTAACATGTACACAAACAAAATTTACATCATCAGATTCATCATTCATTTCTATACAGTCCAAAAATGATAGCAATTGACCAAAAAATAAAAAAACTATAGAATTTACAAGTCACCCACTATAAAAATTGGGCGTTGTGAAAAAGAATGCAGCTGCAGGCGCACTGTTTTGGGAAAAGAATGCAGCGTGCTAAAGGGTATGCATGTATGCGCTTATGGGGGAACTTTGTGTTTGTAATGATCAGATTCTGCTCACTGCAGAATCTAAGGAGTCGCTTTCCATTGTCATTGAGAGTATCTTCTCCATATCTTCTGATAACTCCACCCCATCTAGCATGGTCATTTCCAACTCTGGCATTGAAATCTCCGAGCACGATAATTTCATCTAGGCAGTCATCCACTGTCCTTTGAAGCAGCTCAAAGAATTCCTCCTTGACCTCTGCTCTCTCATCCTCATTTGGCCCATACACTATGACCAGGTTGACTATGGTTTCTCTTTCTTTTAGTTTTACAACCATAATGCGCTCCGAGACAAAGTTCCATCCCTTGATACTATCTTTTTGGTTTTTGGCCACAATGCAACCCACACCCCCTTTAGCTCTTTCATATGTGGGTACACCACTGTAGAGCAGCGTGTTGCCATCGAGATCCATGACTCCTTGTCCTTTTTTCTTTGTTTCCGTTATAGCCAGGATTTCTAGTTTTGCTTTCCTCATCTCTTCCACCAGCTCCTCTTCTTTCCCATTAAACTTCTTGTGTTCCAAGTTCCATAAGTCGTAGTCCATAGTCCGTTTCAGTTCGTCGCCTTTAGAATCAGTCTGGTTTTCTCTCTTGTAGCTCTCGTAATCAAAAGTTTAAAGCAAACAGGTGATTGGCCTGTTGTGCCTTTGCATGGTGGAGGGGCTGCCTCATTATGGCTTTCATGCAGGCCACCCTCCTCCATTTTCAGCCGGGCTTGGGACCGGCCTAGGCGGAGTTCATATGTAGCTTATAAATTTTGTTATGTTTAGTTTTTGTTTTTGGTTATCACTTGTTACTTAATTATGATACAGCTTTCTGGACTTCAGGAACAAATTTTTTCGATTTCTATTAATTCTTATGAGAAATCATTTTTCGTTTAGCGCTTTTTAGGTCAATGCTCACGTTTTCAAGAACAAATTAACAGCACTAAGTGGGGGATTGCTGCACCTGGCAATGACTGTCATGCATCTGACTTTAGCTTCCTTTTAAAACTGATAAAATGTGGAAAATAGGCTAAAAAGTCCATTTTTAAAGTGAAAAATTTCAAATAATGGAAAGTAAGGTCTAGCCCCTTCAGTCATAACTGACTATGGGAATGCACGATTGAGGTGACAGCCCTCAGATGCTTATTTTCCTGGTGTTCCTTTTGACGTTTTCTCCTCTCTTCTGCTTGCTGTGAGAACTTCTTTTCGCCCAGTCTAATGTGGCGCCATAGATAGCACTGCCACTTGGTGCAATTGACAGCTTCATCCTCCCAGGTTGCTGGATTTATGTCCAGTGGGTGTAGAAAATATTGGTAAAATAAAATCATAAAAAAACGTGAAAGCTGAAGCTACATTACCTGACTAGAATTCAATGACACAGTGTCTGGGCTGCTAACACATGCCTCTGTGGTTCTGAAAGAAAACAATTTCAACATAATACAATTTCAAATAATTATAGTATTTTCTGTAAATAAGCAACACTATTATGACAATAACTATTTAAACATGACTCAAATGAATTGAGTTACTTTTTGCAGAGGACCAAAGTCTAATGTACGAGGATGATGGTCAACTACAAAAGCATATAATGCACTTAATTCAGGTCAAGCATCCAAATGTCAGTATGGAAACTAAAAAAATAATTTATAAACAGTATACCGCCACCAACTCTTTGCTATAAGTGTCAAACATGGGCCATGTCTAAATCACAGGACGTGAAAAATAAAGCACACTGTGTGAGATGAAATGCTGAAGAAGAGCAATTAATATTACCAGCAGAAACAGAATGAGAAATGGTGACATCAATGGAACTGTAGGATTTACATCCTGCAGGTAATACAATATTACAGAAATCCTACAACAATGTAGTGAACACATTTGGCTCAAGAATTGAAAACTCCCCTCATGGCAAGAGTAGACCAAACAGGGTAATAATAATAATAATAATAATAATAGCCCCTACAGTCATAATTGACTATGGGAATGCGGCCCTGAGGTGACAGCCCTCAGTTGCTTATTTTCCTGGTGTTCCTTTTGATGTTTTTTCCTTTCTTCTGCTTGCAGTGAGAACTTCTTTTCACCCAATCTGAGGTGGCACAGAGGAGAGCATTGCCACTTGGTGCGATCGGCAGCTTCACCCTCCCAGGTTGCTGGATTTATGTCCAGTGTCCTCATGTCTCTTTTGCACATATCTTTGAATCTCAGCTGCGGTCGCCCAACTGTTCTTTTGCTATCTGCCAGTTGTCCGTAGAAGATATCTTTCAGGATGTGACCATTTTCCATGCGACTGACAGGATAACTCTACAATTATATTTAAGGTCCACGTGTGGTAGGACAAGACTCTTTAAAGAAGCAATGTTTGCAAAAAGGATTCTATAAAGAAAGGATAACTCAACATGAAAACCCCAAGAAGGAATAACTGAGCATGAGAACTAAGACATCATCATCACTTTCTTTTTCACTCCTTATGGAGCATGCAGCCAACAATGCAGCTGGTCCCCTTGCACGAAACCTGAACTAAGTAGTCTTAGCAGTGGTGGGTTCTGTGGTAATTTGTTTTACATGATGAGGTTTCCTGCCCCCCCCCCCCCACACACACACACACACACACACACACAACCTCATATTATCATATTAACCGCCTTCTACGATATGCCTGAGGGTGAAGTAGTCCCACTCTTTCTTTGCATCTTCTGAGACCTCCAGGAACTTCACGGGACAAAATAAGACATACTGAATGTGAAAATAATTTCATAAAATAAAATATAGTGAATGTGAAAATAACTATGTAAAGATGGAATATAATGGATATCAAAAGAACTTTGAAAAAGAAGCAAAAATAATTTTTTTCTGAAATGCACAAATGAATGTAAAAATAACAATCGCAGTGAAACATTGATAACTGAACCCATTAAATACTATGTGCAACTTGATAACATTACTTGTGACTTTTGTGAGTGAACTCTCCTACAACGAAGTGTAATGCTCACAAACTTCTCCTCTTTTAGACTACAGCAAGTTCTTTGTTTATGTAAGTTCTATTTACACAAATCTGAAGTTACGTGACCCAGTTTTTAGCAATTTATAATCTGTTTACACACACTGAGCAGACCTGTTGATAGCATTACAAGGCAGTCATTGTTCTGGGATCTCCAGGGTTAGAGAGGTAGACAAGATGGATAAACACATGGAGGGGGGAAACTGGGGACAGACATGAAAGGGACCAAAAACAAATATATGGAAATATTTTAAATGGATTGCACAGGACATAAAGGCTTAGCATGAGTTTGTAGAAGGTCTACGCTCCAAGGAGATTAAAAAAGAAAAGTTTACTTTTATACTTTTGGTCCACTTTTGCCGTGAAGAGTGATGGGGAGCTGCAGCTTGCAGTCTTGAGTCATATCTGTCAAACTGCTGCTGTGAGCCCATGTTACTGTTGTAGGATTTCTGTAACCCTGTCTATCCACCTGCCTCTTGGTCTTTCCCCGTGCCCTGAAACCAGATCTTCGACTGTTGTTGGAGCATTGTGGTAACTGATCAAGCTCCATTCTCATGAGATGGCACGACTACTTAACTTTCTGTATTACTGTACACTTGATGCAAGATATGTAGTTCCTACAATTTTTCTGATGTTCTTCTTTCTTCTTCTTCTTTGATCCTTAGCCGCCGACCGTCAAAGCAGTCAGTGGCCATCACGCCTAGTGGCATCTTGTAGGGCAACAACAAATTGATTCCACTTTGCTCGGTTGGCGGCCATCCTTCGTACAGTGCCCCAACTCTGGTTCACTCTTTGTATCTCAGCCTCCACAGTCCTCCGCCAGGTTGTTTTTGGTCGGCCTCTCTTTCGTTTTCCTTCAGGGGTCCAAAGCATAGCTGTTCTTGTGATGGCATCGGGGTCTCTTCTGAGGACATGGCCAACCCAGCTCCAGCGTCTGCCAGCTATGATGGTGTGCATGTCCTCTTGCTTGCTCCGAATAAGCAGATCTTGGTTGGCGATGGCATTCGGCCAAAAGATTCGGCTAATTTTTCCCAGGCATGTTGTGTGAAAAGAGGACAATTTCGACATTTCCTTCTCTGTAACTCTCCAGCATTCCGCACCACAGAGAAGCACAGAAAGCCCACAGCTCTGATATAATCTTAATTTTGTGCTTGTGCTGTATTGAGAGGACCTCCAGACACTGCCTAGGCCAAAAAAGGCTGTTCTTGCCTTACTCATTCTGATGCTGATGTCCCCGCCCGCCCTGCCGTCTGGTGTTACCATGCATCCTAGGTATGTGAAGGTGTCCGTCTGTACCAGCTGCTGATTCCCCACCGACATGGGCTCAGGGTTGCTCACACAGAGCGCCATGACCCCCGACTTCTTTAAACTGATGTCCAAGCCCACCCGCTGGCCAAACCCATCAAGTCTATCCGTTTTTTCCTGGATGTGTTGATGTGAATGTGCCAGCAGTGCAATGCCATCTGCATACCCCAGATCCTCCAATGTAGAAAATGTAGTCCATCTTATTCCTCTTGGATTGCCCTCTGTTGTCTGGCGCACCACCCAATCTACGACCGCCAAAAATAGAGTGGCCGACAAGGGGCATCCCCGTCGCACCCCTGTCCCCACCCCAAAGGCCAGGCCGCTCTGCCCAACACCACACGCAAAGCCGGCACAGAGGCCCTCCACGATTGACACCACGCAGCCTGGAACTCCACAAGCCCTCAGTATTTTCCATAAACTGTCCCTATGTATGCTGTCAAAAGCCTTTTCAAAATCAACGAAATTAATGTACAGCTGTCTTTGCCATTCTGAGCACTGCTCTATAATGTTCCTGAGAGTGAATATTATATGATCTACATTGTGGTAACTGATCAAGCTCCATTCTCATGAGATGGCACGACTACTTAACTTTCTGTATTACTGTACACTATGTCGCAAAATTGGTTTCAAGTCATTGCAAACGAGATCAGTTAGATTTATAAACCCGTCTACGATCGAACGACCGCTTTCAAAATGGCGGCGTATCAGCGAAATGTGTATCGGACAGAGGAAATCGCCAACGATAAATAAAAACAGAAGGGAATCCGTATGAAAAGGATTTTACATTTCAGTACAGGGAAGGATGGTGTATAACTGCATATAAGATGGAACGGTAGGAAGTTCTCATTTACGGAGATATATGCGTATTTCGGCTGCCCACAGTTACGCTAAAAGCATGTAAACCCACTTCTGTTCTAAATATTAAAATCAACAAATAACAGTTTGGGAAATTACATGGATAGGAAGATAGAGTTTTATCAGCTGTATAAAACTAGATAAGATGGAACTATATGGATATTATATATGCCGAGAATGATAAAGGCAAAATTTCAGTCGACGCACAGTTCGGCCGAAATCACTGTTCGGGAAGGATTTTTCAGGCTTAGGTTTAAGCTGTGACGTCGGTACTCTCCGATACGTCCGCGCTATACGTATTTAAAGCGTATCGGTAAACTGAGCTACAGACAACGAAAGAGGGTTCAGACAGACTGGAGGCAGAGTTTCGCCACGACCCATGAATTGTGAGCGGATCGCCAGAAACATTTTTAAGTCCAGTATCTGAAGTCTGAGGGTAAGCGAAATTATGATAACTACCGTGTATAATATTTGTTATTTCAGGTTCATACAGAATTCACAAAATATGCCTGTATAATATTCATTGATATAACGTATTATTATTTTAATATGATTTATTCATGTGCATTATGGATGAGTGTTGCTTGTACAAAAAGTAATCACAAATAGCCCCACGGCCTAATGAAGTTATATTTATCATATTGCTTTATCGCTTACGAAGATAAAGGCAGTCCCATGGCAGAGATTGTCATAGGGAAATGAAGTGTTAGAAACTTCATCATGGAAGATCCCAGTTTACGAGGTTAAGGTGACTAGTCCCCTTCCTCGCTGCCTTTGCCTTCCCTAGTTCGAGCGCACAACTTCGTACCCATTTACAGCTAGTAAACTGGAGTGTTCTACAGCCAGTTTCAGTAGAAAGCAACCTGATCACGTGGTCACTCACTTTCTTTATTTATGTATTACTTTTGTGTAGATGCTAAGGATAGCATCAGTATTTGAATTCGTACTTGATATGATTTGGAAGGATCAAGTTATAGAATATGAAGGGATGTATAGGAGCGGAATAAACCAGATGATGTTTATTACTGATATGTTAATATTAATTCTATATCATTGAACTGATGTTACTTGCTATGACTGTATAACTTTGACACCTGATGACTGACTTGTCTGACTTATGTGCTAGTCAGTTACACTTAATTGAAATGTTAATATTAATGCTATATCACTGAAATGATGTCCTTACTTACTATGATTGTATAACGGTGACATCTGATGACTGACTGGTCTGACATCTGTGCTAGTCAACTACAAGTCTAGCCAGATACTAGCCAAGGCTGATATGTTGCAGGTTCCATGAAATAACTCAAACCAGACTGTCCAGTATCAGAAGCCGGTGTAGTTCATCCGAGGCAATCCCACCAAAGTGCAGGACCCCAAAGAGTGAACTTCAACTGGTCATTGGCATCCCTACTGTTGGGCCTACCAAGTCTGATATCAGCAAAGGACAGTTTCAGCAGTATCAAGTTGGAAAGATAAGTGTCCTGTTTGACACTGACCACCTATACATGTGAAACAGCCAATAGTTGAAAAACAATAAGTAACCATACAGAAACTCAGTCAACTGATGACAGTTATCCTTAAATTCAAAGGACTAATAACAGTGATTTCAGTAACTTTATTATTTAAGATCTTGAAGTATAAACAGACCATAATAGTAATTGTGTGAATACTTTTTTTATATATATGTATATATCTCTTTTCCAACTAGTAGAAATAGAATATTAGTGTAATTATTAAACTATTTTAACTGTACCTGAGGATTTATTCACTTCTTCCATTTGTGGTTTCAGTGAATGTACATTTTACTTATCCCCTAGAATATAAGTAATCATAAGATAGTCATAGGGAGGAGACACCTTAAATCCTGGTACTACTTCTTACCAACTGGGCCAGGGTTTTTTACAGTCTGACTATTTTTATGATAACAATACACCAGTGCTTATTTCTAAGACTGGGGTATTACTTGTAAGGTCAGAACTCTTTACTGGCATACTCTTACATATAAATAATTTTAAATAACCTCCCGCTACAGTGGGGGCTCGTCTGCGGGATATATCTTTGATATTCCTGAGCCAACATTCTATTTCTGCTGTGTAGAAAATTTTTTTTTTCTTTTTTTGAAAATTTTTTTGGAAAGAGTAACATAGTAGGAAATAATTATATTTTTAGGAGTACCATTGAGTACAGATAAAGAAAGCTGTTTCATATATGGTGAAGTCAGTTTAATTAACTTTAATTTTAACTAAGTTAATTATATTGTAGTAAATTAGTTGGAGTAAGATCGCTTGCCCTACTAGACTACAGATACATCATGGCTGACTTGGTCAAATTTAGGTCGGCTACACTGCAGGTGGGAAAAGAGCTTGGCATGGATGGTGACGCTCTGATCCGGTATGTCACGACGGAATGTGAAAAGTACACCGAGAGAGAAGCAAAGCAATTAGAAGCAGAGAGAGAAACAAAGAAATTAGAAGCAGAGAGAGAAGCCAAGAAATTAGAAGCGGAGAGAGAAGCCAAGAAATTAGAAGCTGAGAGAGAAGCCAAGAAATTAGAAGCAGAGAGAGAAGCCAAGAAATTAGAATTAGAAGCAGAGAGAGAAGCCAAGAGAGAAGCCAAGAAATTAGAAGCTGAGAGAGAAGAAAGGAGGTTACAAGCAGAGAGAGACCATGAGCTGAAAATGAGACAGCTTGATCTTGAACTTCAGGCTGGGACTATCACCCATGGTAATAGCTCACCTCATTCTGCGAATAGCTCTTTTCAGAACACAGCAAATGGGGCCATGAACTTCCACCTAGATCCATTTGTTGAAAAGGAGGACGCAATTGAGTCGTACCTGGATAGGTATGAAAGGCTAGCCTCTACATATGGACTGGAAAAGGAAAAATGGAGTCTAAAGTTATCCCAGGGATTGAGAGGTATTGCATATGATGTGTTTCTGAAACTCCCCAAAGAAGATCAGGAAAATTATGAAATACTAAAGCAAGCCTTACTGATCCGGTATGAAAAGAACTCTGAGGCATATAGGAAGAAATTTAGAACTTCTAAACTTCTACCTGGAGAAACATATAACCAGTTCTCAGCTAGGCTAGAAACGTATTTGTTGAAATGGAGTAGTTTAGGTAAGTATCAGAAAACCTACGAGGATCTGAAAGAAATGGTTATGTTAGAGCAAGTGAAAGATTCCATGTCTCAAGAAATGAGGAAATTCCTTATGGAACAAGGAGCAGAGAGGCTGGAAGACATTTTGAAATGTGCAGAGAGATACCAAGCAGCTCAAGCTGAATTGGTAGGAACAAAAAGGAAGCAGGTAGAAGGATATAAGCCACCACCGCAGAATACCCAGTTTGACCAGAAGGATCATCCATACAGAAATAAACCAAGATTTGATAATAAGGACAAGAACCCTCAGACTCAGGAAAAGAAACCCTACAAACAGGGAGATAAGTGGTGCAAAATTTGTAAGATGAGCAACCACAACACTGTAGATTGTAGAAGGAAAACCCCTCATCACGCTGCATGTTTAGCAACAGGGAATAGGACAGATATGATGGAACTGACAGGGAGTCAGAATAGCCTCCGTCATCCCCCTGTGAGTGAGCTCGTAACCGTGAACGGAAATCGAGTCATGTGCTTATATGATACCGGCCTGGATTTCGACTCAGTTGTGAGTTCAACCCTAGTGCACTCTGATCAAATTACCACAGAAACCGTGGAAATACAAGGGGCAACTAAGGGAACAGCAACCATGACACTTCCTATAGCTAGGATCAATGTGAAATCTCGCTACGTGGAAGGAGTGATAACAGCCGCAGTGATAGATGACCCTATATACCCGCTGATATTGGGGTGTAGGTATGTATTTTTGGGTGACCCGATAAAACCTGTTGTCCTGGCAGCAGTCCAGACCAGGTCGAGCACCAAAAACGAGGAGGAAAATCCTAACAATACTCAGCCAGAGCAGATGAAACAGGCTCAATCAGAAGATGACACATTGAAGCCTTGTTTTGGCAAATTGCCAAAGGCCCATAACCCTCCAGAAAAAGGAGACTTGTATATGAAAAATGGACTACTGTATAGAAAAGCTGGTACAGGACCTCAAGGACATGGACAGCTGGTAGTACCAAAGTCATACAGGGAGAAAGTTATGGAGCTCGCACATGCTATTCCATTTAGTGGACACATGGGAATTGGTGCCACCAGTCAACGGATAGCTTGTCACTATTACTGGCCAGGGATCACGGAAGATATCAAACGATATGTGAAATCTTGTCCAGAGTGTCAACGTGTAGCCCCCAAGCATGGGACTGCACCAGCAACTCTAGGAGAAATGCCAATCATGGGTACTCCATTCGAGAGAGTTGCAGTGGATATTGTTGGACCCCTCACTAGGACTAAGAGAAGGAATAGTTATATCTTAACTCTAGTTGATACATGCTCTATGTGGGGAGAGGCCGTAGCCATGGCATCTATAGATTCTAAGCATGTGGCAGAGGCATTGTTGACAATATTCACCCGGTTAGGCTTTCCACATCAAATATTGACGGACAATGGTTCCCAGTTCAAGGGAAAGCTAACCCAAGAAGTGTTCAGGATTTTTCAAGCCAGACATTATCATTGCTCTCCTTATCACCCACAAGGAAATGGTCAAGTCGAGCGGTTCAACGGTACGCTCATTTCTATTCTCAGGAAGCTGGCAAGTGAAAAACCTGAAACATGGGATGTATACTTACCCGCTGCATTATTCGCATACCGGGAAGTCCCACACAATTCCACAGGAATGGCACCGGCCACATTGTTGTTTGGTCGGCCTATAAAAGGTCCACTGGAAGCATTGCTGCGGACTTGGACAGATGAGAAGGCAGAGGAAAGTGTCACCTCATCAATTCAGTATGTAAATGAGTTGACCACTCGACTGAAAATGGGCTGGAAATTGGCTAATGACAATCTTCGCAGAGCCAGAAAGAAACATACTGAATACTATAACAAGAAAGCAAAGGATAGGGAACTTGCTGTTGGAGAAAAAGTGCTTCTTCTATTGCCCAGCAGTAACAACAAACTGCAGATTGGTTGGCAGGGTCCATATAACGTGCTAGAGAAAATATCGAGGACTAATTACAAAATTGACAAGAAGGGCAAAGAAAGGGTGTACCATGTTAATCTGTTAAAGAAATATTATGACAGGACATCAACGGAGGTAGCTCATATGATGACTCTGGCCATCGCAACCGAAATGAAGCATGAACCACTTACCTCAATAGAGTATCCATTAAGACCGACTGAGACATATGAACAAGTCAAAATTAGTACTCAGTTAACTCAGGAACAGAGGGAGCAAGTTAAAGAAGTTTTAAAAAACACATGCAGATGTGTTAACTGATAAACCAGGATGCACCAACTTATTGACATATGATATGAAGGTCATCGATCCAACACCTATCTGCATGAAGACCTACCCTATACCATATGCCAAGGCACAGGCATTGAAGGAGGAAATTGATTATCTGTTGCAAGAACAAATCATTTCCAAGTCAGAATCACCTTACAGTTCAAGTGTTGTACTGTTGAGAAAACCAAGTGGAGAACACCGACTCTGTATCGATTACCGGAAATTAAATGCGATCACAGAAACCCAAGCTGATCCATTACCGGATACCAATCAGCTGTTCTCGACGCTAAAGTACTGCGAAATATTTCTCTAAGGTCGATTTAAGTAAGGGATATTACCAGATTCCTGTCAAACCCGAGATCCGACACATGCTGGCTTTTAGCACTTCGGATGGTCACTACGAATTTAATGTACTACCATTCGGGTTGAAAAACGCACCAAGCGTATTTTCAAGGATGATGAGGAAATTGCTGGAACCCTTGAACAACTCTAACATCACCAACTTTATGGATGACATTCTCATAGCCACGGAAACATTTGAGGATCATCTACATTCTCTATCAATGTTACTGGGTAGACTCAGAGAGGCAGGTTTGACTGCTCGTCCAACAAAGTGTGTAATCGGATGTCAGGAATTAGAATTTTTGGGACATACAATTTGTCATGGAAACATGTCTCCTGATCCCAAAAATATAGAAAAGTTAAGGAATGCACCTAGACCACAGACAAAAAAGGATGTGAGGTCGTTCGTATCCTTAGGAGGATTCTATCAAAAGTACATCAAAGACTTCAATACCTTATGTGCACCTTTGACGGATCTGACAAAGAAAGGGAAGCCGGACACAATAAAGTGGACTGCAGAGTGTGAGCATGCATATTCAGAATTGAAACATAAACTCACTAGTAGGCCTATTCTGAAGTTACCAGATCTGACGCAAGAGTTTATAGTACGGACTGATGCAAGCAATGTAGGAATTGGGGCCGCGCTTTTGCAAAAATCTCAGACCCAGGATGAGGAACTGTTTCCTGTTGCTTATGCCAGCCGCAAGTTGAACGCGGCAGAAAAGAATTACTCTACTATAGAGAGGGAATGTTTAGCATTGGTGTGGGCCATCAATAAGTTTCAACCCTATTTGTATGGCAAGCCATTTGTGGTCCAGTGCGATCATCAACCCCTGTCATTTTTGGCCTCATCACGTCATGCAAATACTCGCTTACTAAGATGGTCATTATTGATTCAGCCATATTCCTTCACTATTGAATATATTCCGGGAAAACAGAATGTGGGCGCAGATTTTCTTAGTCGTCATCCCACAGAGCTTGAGGAGGATAGAAGGAAGGAAAACTAACCTCGGAATGGTCGATTTGCAATTGTCTTGTACCCAATAGTTAAGCTAGATATCATCCAGCTTAAAATATGGGGGAGCTATGTCGCAAAATTGGTTTCAAGTCATTGCAAACGGGATCAGTTAGATTTATAAACCCGTCTACGATCGAACGACCGCTTTCAAAATGGCGGCGTATCAGCGAAATGTGTATCGGACAGAGGAAATCGCCAACGATAAATAAAAACAGAAGGGAATCCGTATGAAAAGGATTTTACATTTCAGTACAGGGAAGGATGGTGTATAACTGCATATAAGATGGAACGGTAGGAAGTTCTCATTTACGGAGATATATGCGTATTTCGGCTGCCCACAGTTACGCTAAAAGCATGTAAACCCACTTCTGTTCTAAATATTAAAATCAACAAATAACAGTTTGGGAAATTACATGGATAGGAAGATAGAGTTTTATCAGCTGTATAAAACTAGATAAGATGGAACTATATGGATATTATATATGCCGAGAATGATAAAGGCAAAATTTCAGTCGACGCACAGTTCGGCCGAAATCACTGTTCGGGAAGGATTTTTCAGGCTTAGGTTTAAGCTGTGACGTCGGTACTCTCCGATACGTCCGCGCTATACGTATTTAAAGCGTATCGGTAAACTGAGCTACAGACAACGAAAGAGGGTTCAGACAGACTGGAGGCAGAGTTTCGCCACGACCCATGAATTGTGAGCGGATCGCCAGAAACATTTTTAAGTCCAGTATCTGAAGTCTGAGGGTAAGCGAAATTATGATAACTACCGTGTATAATATTTGTTATTTCAGGTTCATACAGAATTCACAAAATATGCCTGTATAATATTCATTGATATAACGTATTATTATTTTAATATGATTTATTCATGTGCATTATGGATGAGTGTTGCTTGTACAAAAAGTAATCACAAATAGCCCCACGGCCTAATGAAGTTATATTTATCATATTGCTTTATCGCTTACGAAGATAAAGGCAGTCCCATGGCAGAGATTGTCATAGGGAAATGAAGTGTTAGAAACTTCATCATGGAAGATCCCAGTTTACGAGGTTAAGGTGACTAGTCCCCTTCCTCGCTGCCTTTGCCTTCCCTAGTTCGAGCGCACAACTTCGTACCCATTTACAGCTAGTAAACTGGAGTGTTCTACAGCCAGTTTCAGTAGAAAGCAACCTGATCACGTGGTCACTCACTTTCTTTATTTATGTATTACTTTTGTGTAGATGCTAAGGATAGCATCAGTATTTGAATTCGTACTTGATATGATTTGGAAGGATCAAGTTATAGAATATGAAGGGATGTATAGGAGCGGAATAAACCAGATGATGTTTATTACTGATATGTTAATATTAATTCTATATCATTGAACTGATGTTACTTGCTATGACTGTATAACTTTGACACCTGATGACTGACTTGTCTGACTTATGTGCTAGTCAGTTACACTTAATTGAAATGTTAATATTAATGCTATATCACTGAAATGATGTCCTTACTTACTATGATTGTATAACGGTGACATCTGATGACTGACTGGTCTGACATCTGTGCTAGTCAACTACAAGTCTAGCCAGATACTAGCCAAGGCTGATATGTTGCAGGTTCCATGAAATAACTCAAACCAGACTGTCCAGTATCAGAAGCCGGTGTAGTTCATCCGAGGCAATCCCACCAAAGTGCAGGACCCCAAAGAGTGAACTTCAACTGGTCATTGGCATCCCTACTGTTGGGCCTACCAAGTCTGATATCAGCAAAGGACAGTTTCAGCAGTATCAAGTTGGAAAGATAAGTGTCCTGTTTGACACTGACCACCTATACATGTGAAACAGCCAATAGTTGAAAACAATAAGTAACCATACAGAAACTCAGTCAACTGATGACAGTTATCCTTAAATTCAAAGGACTAATAACAGTGATTTCAGTAATTTTATTATTTAAGATCTTGAAGTATAAACAGACCATAATAGTAATTGTGTGAATACTTTTATATATATGTATATGCTCTTTTCCAACTAGTAGAAATAGAATATTAGTGTAATTATTAAACTATTTTAACTGTACCTGAGGATTTATTCACTTCTTCCATTTGTGGTTTCAGTGAATGTTCATTTTACTTATCCCCTAGAATATAAGTAATCATAAGATAGTCATAGGGAGGAGACACCTTAAATCCTGGTACTACTTCTTACCAACTGGGCCAGGGTTTTTACAGTCTGACTATTTTTATGATAACAATACACCAGTGCTTATTTCTAAGACTGGGGTATTACTTGTAAGGTCAGAACTCTTTACTGGCATACTCTTACATATAAATAATTTTAAATACCTCCCGCTACAGCAATAACCCGTCAAACTTGATGGGTTTTTAATTATAGTGTGCTGTTTCCGTTCCCGGATGAGCAGATAGAAGTACATTCTTAGAGTGTTTTTGGTTTCTTTCCATTATACAGTGTAATCAAACTGTTCATTAACACCGCCATTTGAATGCTTTTCTTTGTTGATTGTAACTATTTTCGGGAGAGTATATATAATGGATCAACAGGCTGATCACCTGTTTGCTAGTCAATTTGATTACGGAAACAATGGCAAGTCGATTGATTTGTCGCTGCCCTAAAGATGCCATTAGGCATGATGGGTCACAGTGGCAAAGAAATCGATTTGTTGTTGCCCTAAGACGCCAATAGGCGTACTGGCCACCGACTGCTTTGTCGGTTGGTGGCTAAGGATGGAAGAAGAAAGAAGAAGATATATAATGGAAACAATACAATTTTTCAACATGGTTGCAGTCACAGCGACCAACGTACAATTATGTTATTTTAGATTCAATTTAAAAGTTCTTTGATGACAACATTTCGTGTGAAAGTGCGTGGATTGTTTTCAAAGAGTGTTCCCTGATAATAAGTGGTTTTAATAAATTGGGCAGCCATCTTATCATCTTGATCATTACGTGTCAAATCGTTCAAATACAATTCACTTCGGTATGTTATTGGCTCATGCACACCAATTTTTACGCACTTTTTCTTTGTCGAGCGCTACTAATTTCGTGAAAGAATAAAGAAAAATATATAAAAAATAAAAGCAAAGTATTTGTTTTATATAACACCCACGCCGCGCAAGTTGCACACTGTGCGTTGCGCACTTTTTTTTCCTGGCACGAGTTACTATTTTGAGTGAGACCGGCCGACGTAATTTACATCGGTAATTATGTTAGTGTAATAATATATATTATTTTTAGGGATGTTGCCGTGAGAAGGGATCCACTGTATCATGACTCTTTTGTATTGCTGACACAGTCTGTGAAGTGTTACTCTTAGGTCATCCAGTTCAGCATTACTTTGACTTTTCAGCATTGTAATCACTGACAGTGCATCTGAGAAGATAACTGACTGGTCTTCTGTCATTAGAATGTCAGATGTACAAAGCAAGCAAACTTACCCATGACAAAACAAGAACAGAACAACTGCCAGTGGAGCACAGATAAGATAAAAAAAACACTGGCCATGAGTAAGACTCATACAGAGAAAATGTACTGATAGCACTACTCGGCAGTTCTTATTCTCAAATCCCCAGGGTAAGAGAGACCAAAATCACACAAAGAAAAAGAAGTGGGGACATGTTTGAAAGGGATGAGGAGGACATGGATAGACCTTAAGCTGATGGAACAGGACAGTAGAATTTAGCATAATTCTGTTGGCCTATGCTCCATGGGGAACTGAAAGGTAATGAATGACTGAAGGAACGAATCTTACCCATGTATGGTGCATGACAAATGTATGAATGTCAAATAACTATTCTACGTGAAACAAACACCTTGACAAAAGAAATATCACATCCAAGTTTCTTCTTCTTCTTCTTCATACACTCTCAGACGTCTGCTTGAATATTCTCAAAGAAAGCAGTGGTCAGCTTCAGGCTATTTGCATTTCAATAGTCTTTTATCTGAAAATGGTACTGGTGATGGCCATATGTGCTTTCTATGTTCCTCATATGTTGGGGATCATTTGATGCAGATGTTCAGCAGTTATTTTATCAGTGCCACATTTATATTTATCGGTAGTTCCTATCTTTAGCTTGTTGAATAGATGATATCCCAATCTGCTGTGGTCCGTGTGGGGTCAGGGTTTAAAGAATGTGTTAAGTGTGAAGAAATTCAGGCAGCTTTGTGCTAGAAAGAAACTTCTCCACAGCTACACAGAGAGAAATGCTATCGTAGTGAAATAGCTTGTGTACAACTCTCACACAAGCAAAATTTAAAAAGAAGATAATATGCATCAAGAAAACTAATGGAAAAATATAAGAATATCTGGTTAAGCTGCCTAAGAAGGGAAATTTACAAGAGTGCTCAAATTATAGAGGAAAAATGTTACTATCAGTGCCAGGAAAAGTATTAAACAGGATCATCCTCAAGAGATTAAAAGAGTCCATAGACAAGAAACTGAGAGATGAACAAGCAGGTTTTTTATCAAACAGATCCTGTACAGACCAGATAGCCACTTTGAGAATAATAGTTGAACAAAGTCTGGAATGGAATTCACCACTATACGTTGGATTTGTGGACTTCGAAAAGGCATTTGACAGTGTAGACAGAGAATCACTTTGGAAATTGATGAGGCACTATGGAGTTCCCCTGCAGATCATTAATTTAATAAAGAAAACTTATGAAGACATGACATGCAGAGTTCTTCATGAAAGACAACTCATAGAACCGTTTAGGATAAGAACCTGAGTGCGACAGGGATGCCACTTGTCTCCATTTCGTTTCTTACTAGCAATAGACTGGGTTATGAAAACATTGATGACACACAACAGAAATGGAATCCAGTGGAATCTGGCTAAACAGTTAGATGATCTAGATTTTGCTGACTTGGCTCTCCTGTCCCATAACTGTAATCAGATGCTGAACAAAATAAAAACACTCGATGAGAGGTCACAGCAATTGGGTCTGAAAACACACAGGGAAAAGACAAAAATAATGAGAATAAATGCAGGTAATGATAACAGGGTTTAACTTGAAGAAACACCAATACAAGATGTAGAATCATACACATATCTTGGCAGCAATATAGACAAAGTTGGAGGGACATATAGTGATATCAAAATAAGAATACAAAAAGCAAGAGGAGCTTTCATTGCATTCAGAAATATATGGAGATCATGAGAAATCGGATCCAACACAAAAATAAGAATCTTCAACTCAAATGTCAAGTCAGTACTATTATATGGCTCTAAACATGGAGAACAACAAAAACAACAACCAAAAAGCTACAGACTTTTATAAAAGCGTGCTTGCATAGAATAGAAGGATTAAAATGGTATGACAAGGTTACCGATGTGGAATTGATGACAAGAACCAGACAACTGCCAGTGGAACAAGAGATGAGAAGAAGACGATAGCGATGGATAGGACATACACTGAGGAAACCTGTTGATAGCATTAGAAGGCAGTCCTGGTTCTGGAACCCCCAGGGCAAGAGAGGCAGAGGTAGACCAAGAAGCACTTGGAGAAGAGACCTGGAAACAGAGATGATAATGATGAGGAAAACGTGGAAGGAACTTGAGTTGATGACACATGACAGGAGGACTTGGCATGTGTCTGTTGAAGGCCTATGCTCCTTGGGGAGCGGAGGGTTATGAATGAATGAAACTTGTGTTATTCACAGATTCTCTATAAACCATAATTGCCCTAAGGAACCATGGTTTTTGGTTTGGGTTTTAAGGACTATCTTCATTGCAGACGGACAACTCCATCAGTGCTCGAATCTTCTCCCTTAGATCACATAAGGAGGATCTTAGCACCGTGCACGAACTCCGTTGCACCGGCAAACCATTAAAACAATGAATTAGACAGCCTCTCAGAAAATCTATTGGAAACCAGCTACACGTTCAACAAACTGCAGGTTGTATGGAATTCAGAAGGCAAATAGACTTGCCAAAGGTGGAAGGAAAAGTTCAAATTGAGGACATGGACTACTAATGAACAGATGAAAACAATCATCAAATTTTGTTCTCAAGAAAAGCATCATAAGGAACATACAGAGTCAGAAATAACAACAATGCACTACTCTACACCAAGAAGAGATCAAGTGGTAATTTCAGACGGAGCACCAGCCCTGGGGACTGGAGTACCATTTGTTCCAACAAAGTCAGCAAACATTAGAACAAGTGTCCTCCAAGGATGTCAGCTCCACATGAAGAGAAGACTGACAGAATGGCTTTCACAATCACCTTAGAGAGCAAAACTGTACAGTGATGAGAGAAGCCTGAGAGAGAGAGAAATAGATGTGTAGTTATACAACAGTCAATGGCGAAGAATAACAAGACACGGCACAGAGGCTAGTAAACAATAGAACTGAAAAAAAGAGTATCAAATGTTGGAAGATATAGAAGAACTGGTTATCTAAATAAGTGGCTCTCAATGTGGGCCATATTCCCCCCCCCCCTCCCCCCTTCCAGGGGGCCATGAGCAAAAAAAAAAAGGTTGAGAACCCATGATCTAAATCATTTGGCACATCATTAACAGATCCTAACTTTGAATGCATTTTTTCAACTGTTTTCCCCTCTGTTAAAGATCTATGCCCCTTAGGAATTTTTTTTTTTTTTTTTGGGGGGGGGGGTGTTTAGTTTTAAAGACTATTGCAATCTGACAACTCTATCAGTGCTCCATTCTCCTCCCTTACATCACACAAGGAGGATCTCTGCACAGTGCACAAACTCCATAGCACCGGTGAGAATCCCAATGTGTTTATACAGAAACCACACATTCTATAAATATTTTTGTGGTGGGTAGGTTTCTAATTTTTAAATTTTGCCAGGGCAGTGGCCCTATGGCCTACTCTTGACGATTTCCAACTACCGCGGGATTTACACAGGCCCTCCTATTTTTTCACATTTACCCGAGAAGGCTGGGCATCCAATCTCACTAACCAGGAGACTAGGGGGAGTATGACTTGATTAGGACCACTGGTTCTGAAAAAAAATTTCCATAAATTATAATCCCTCTACTGGGAACCAAACCCAGTACCTTAAGAATTCAAGGCGGGTGCCAAACCTCGTAGCCACTACAAAGGAGTGGCTCCTTAGGAAACTGTAGGGTAAAGATGATGACGAATACATTTAATGTATTATAACTTACTCATTGCTTGTCTCATCAAGTGTGAGAGTTCCTGGTCTGAGTGCAACTTTCTGCTCATCCTCCACGATAGAAGAGGATGTTTCATTAAAAACAACAGGCTGTTCAACTGCTGATTTCATCTGAAGAATATTTACAGTGGGTACAGCATCCTTGGCTTCGTCTGCACAAGAGGCTCCGTCATCCGATAAGTTGGTTGGAACATCCACTATTTTTGTATTCTGGGTCTCGCTTTCCTCATTAATGATAGAAATGGCAGGTTCACTAACAGGTGCATCTTTGACCAAAGATAAATTAGCCAGAGCTGCTGACTTATTATCTAACATCACAGAATTTCCTGGTGATTTCTGAACCTCTTGTTTAGAATCATCTTCAAATGGACTTGTTACAGCAGGTGGACAAGGTTCTGGAGATGGCTTTGTTGCATTAGTATATGATTCAAAGGCAGCATCAATATCCTCATCTTTTTCCTCCTCTTCCTCTTCTTCAATTGGATTACCAGCAACATTTTCTGCAATAGTGCTGGACTGCTTTTTGTCAGATACCTCATCAGCTGAGGATAGTTTACAATTCAATTAGTCATGTGTTCTCAGCAACTAAGAAAAAGTATCTAGCTTACTGTCATTTAGTTCTTCTATCAGTGATTCCACCAGCTAATTGTGCCAATATTTTGCATGAGCTATGATAATGTAAGTGTTGTGAGTTTTAGCATGGTGACGGTAAATATAAATTGTTAACTTTTACGTTGAGTTCAGTGTAATACGTTCAAGTCACACACCAAAAAAAAGCATTATATGATTCGAACTAGAAAAATATTAAATGAAATATTTTATGTGAATTCAAATTAACTGGTCATTCATCATTATTCATTTCCATTTTTGTGCTTTACAGAGAATGGGGCAAGCACTACATCTGGTCTCCTTGAAGGAAGCCTGCATCAGAGATTTCATATGTTCTTGCAGAAGTGGTTTCTGTAGCAATATGTTTTACATAATGAGGCTACCAGCCTCATGCACAACCTCATTTTAATCATCTCTTACGACAAGCTTAACAAAGCAGCAGTCCTATTCTTTGCCCGGTCTCCCCTGGGAACTACACGTGGTAATAAACAGTGACAGGTATATGTGTGAATTAAATAGCAAGCAGAAATGAAAACAGCTACAATACCTAAAGAATTTGAGGGGTCCTGTTCCATATCTTCATTCTCAAATGGATTCTCAACGTGTGCATCAAGCTGCCCCATCGGTGTCCTTATGTCACTAATGTGACCACGGGTTGAGGGATTGACAACACCTTTAGCTTGCAGCCCAACTTCTTCTTCTTCATCCACATCTTCCAAATTTCCTATGTCTGTTTTTCCTATGCTCATTAAACTGACAACACTCTGCATATCTTCATCACTGTTGAAAACAGAATACATTCTTTATCTTGCAGAGCTATCTGTACACTTTTAATTACTGCCAGTACTTTAACAATACGAAAATAATTAAAGTTACCTTGCTGTTGTTGCCTGCATAAAGGGTCCCTTATATAAGAATTATCCGTTTTAACAAAGCACTTTTTTTAATGCACATTTTATTAAAGAATAGAATCTGCATGCAAAATAAAAGACAGAACTTGTCATAATTACTCTATTACCCAGACTGGATTAACCATGGCAAAATATAACATATTACTCTGCATTTGTTAAAAAAATTTAACATAAATCTGAATGTAACACACTAAAATTGTAATAACCTATTAGTTACAGAATTTCATAAATGGGTACTTGCATAGAATAGAAGGATTGAGATTGTATGACATGATCATCAGTGTGAACTGATGACAAGAACCAGACAAGTGCCAGGGAACAAGAGATGAGAAGACGCTGGGGATGGATAGGACACACATTGAGGAAACCTGTTGATAGCATTACAAGGCAGTCCTTGTTCTGTAATCCCCAGGGTAAGAGAGGCAGAGGGGGACCTAAAAATATACGGAGAAGAGAACTGGAGAAAGAAATTAAAGAGATGAAGAAGATATGGAACTGATGGCGTGGGACATGAAAACTTGGCATGAGTTCATTGAAGGCCTATGCTCCTTGGGGAGCTGAAAGGTGTTGATGATAATGAATATTAGTTTTGCTGCAGATTAAAGTTATAATAATAATAATAGCCCCTTCAGTCATAACTGACTATGGGAGTGCACCCCTGAGGTGACAGCTCTCAGCTGCTTATTTTCCTGGTGTTCCTTTCGACGTTTTCTCCTCTCTTCTGCTTGCAGTGAGAGCTTCTTTTCACCCAATCTGAGGTAGCGCTTTTGGTGTGATCGGAAGCTTCATCCTCCCAGGTTGCTGGATTTATATCCACTGCACTCATGTCTCTCTTGCACACACCTCTGAACCTCAGTTGCGGTCGCCCAACTGTTCTTTTGCCATCTGTCCATAGAAGATATCTTTCGGGATGCGGCCATCTTCCATGCAGCAGACATGGTCAAGCCAGTGTGGTCTGTGTTGTCTAAGCAGTGTATACATGCTTTGAAGGCCAGCACGTGACAACACCTCGACATCTGTTACTTTGTCCTTCCACAAAATACCACTTTCTTGCTTAGCATAGGTTGTCCATGTCTCGCCGCCATGTAGAAGTGTGCTGGTGATGTTGGCATTATATACCGCAACTTTGGTCTTCGTTGTGAGTTTGGAGTTTCCCCAAAGATTAAATTTAACTGGATCTAAAAATATTTATATAGTGATGTGTTTAAACACTTAATGTGACGTTCACATGAAAGTAGGACAATACTGGAGCTGTGTTGAAAAGGACTCGCTGACCTAGTTGTTTGAAGAAACACACTAATTCAACCGGCACATTGCTGGAGATGATAGGACACACATCAAGGACACCTGCTGACAGCATTACCAGGCAGTCCTTCTTCTGGAATCCCCAGGATAAAAGAGATAGAGGAAGACCAAGGAACACATGGAGAAGAGAACTGGAAACAGGCATGAAGTGCATGAAGAAGACATGGAAAGACCATGAGCTGATGGCACGGGACAAGAAGACGACATAAGTTTGTTGGAAGGCTTTTGCTCCTTGGGAAGCTAAAGGGTGATGAATGAATATCAATGCTCCTTGAAAAGCTGCAGGACATTGATAATGACGATGAAAAACACACTATTTTTATAAATAATCATAAGATTTCAATTAAAATGCACAGGGTTAATCTACAGCAATAATAATAATGCATAACAAAGCATTTGATGAAACATCGCTATTAGTTTGGTTTGGTTTTATGGACTATCTTCATTGCACAAGGACAACTCCATCCATGCTCCAATCTTCTCCCTTAGATCACACAAGGAGTATCTCAGCACAGTGCACGAACTCTGTAGCACCAGCGAAAATCCCAATGTTTGAATATAGGAATCACACATTCCATAAATATTTTTGTAGTGGGTAGGTTTCTAATTTTAAATTTTACGATTTCCAACTGCCGAGGGATTTTTAACGACTGCAACTTGCACATGGAACCTCCTATTTTTTCACCCTTATCCGAGAAGGCTAGGCATTCGATCTTACTACCCAGGAGATCAGGTGGGAGTACGACATTATTAAGACCACTGGTTCTGAAAAAAATTTTCATAAAACATATTCCCTCTACCGCTATTAGTTGTTATGGACACAATGGCCATGTTGGATGTTACTGCTACATTTCAATTCACAGGAGTTCTGAGCAACAAACAATGTGAATTGGCAGCTCTGCGCTGTATTTTTAAACTTTCATCAGATTACATTTTTTATGTAACCGTAAAAGATCACAAGCAACAAGACTTTAACATCTGTGTTAAAAAAACAGTGATCAATGTAGTAAAGTTTTGCAACAATATCTGCAATCAATCAAAATTCGTATAAGAAATCATTTCATATCTGGAAAAAAGAAAGTTTTAAAATGCATTGGAAAGTTTCTGTGCCACATCGCATATGATTAATGAATAAATAAGCTGGTTATGAGAAAATTAATAATTTTCTTCATAGCAAAAGCATAATGTCTGAAGGAAATACAATTTTCAGTCAAAATACATCTTTTTAGCATGTGTTCTGGCAACCTATTTCAATATATTTAGATCCAAGGGATTCTAAATTATCAGAAAATAGACTTGTTCCAATTTTCATTTTTAACTTTGATTTAAAAGCCAGCTTTCCTTAACTCCTTCTACCCCACGAGCCAAATGGTGTGCTATGATAGGCTACATTATTCTCCCTATGGCTACTCAATATGCCAGTTTAGTTATATTCACAGTTCCTCTTGTCTACACTTTACTCAACATGAAACAATTGTTGCATTTAAAGCTTAAAACACTTCAAAACATTACTCAACCAATTCTTCAGACCCTGTGGAAACAAACTAGCAACCATTTGTGTGCCTCGGTAAAGTCTACAAACTGTCAGAGAGAGAAACAGTTTAAAAAAAATTAACGTTAATCTGATCTAGTCGGGGGAAAATATGTACTAACGTTGCCTTTCCTTCACGTATGAAGATGCAGGATATGGTGACTTCTAATGTTGCAGAGATGATCTTCTTGCTCAATGGTTTCATTTTTAGCTTGAGTGTTTTCTGAGTTTGATTAAGGCTGGCGTATTCTTTCAAGTTTATGGCTTGTGATGCCAGCACCTTGTGGCTGCCTTTGGAGTGCTGAGATGAAGAAGTGCATATGAAAGAACTAGGCTTCACTAGAGGACTACACATGAACATATAATACAGATCGGTAACAATAAAAATTGGTTAATGAATATGGAGTTTTTTAAAAATTACTTTTAAAATGTTTTCAAGTAACCAAAGATAAATGGAGAATATCAATGACAAGTTTGAAGACATATTTACTTTGGATCTGTCATGTGTTTATCAACTTGACATCCAATTTTTAGCTAAAATTATGCAGAAATACAGACAAAACTGGAGGAACAAACGTCATTATCATCATTCCTTTCCGTTATTAGGGCCGAAACAGTTGCTCTCCATCGATTTCTATTCTGGGCTGTCTTTTTCAGCTGTGCCCAAGTCATTCCAATTTCCTTAGCCTCCTCATCCACTGTTCTTCTCCAAGTTCTCCTTGGCCTCCCCACTCTTCTTTTCCCTTGTGGAACAGGCAGTGCTGTCAAAATAATAATACACAAGGCAAGAGGAGTTTTCATTGTACTTGGAAATATATGAAAATTAAAAGAAATCAAACACAACATAAAGAAAAGAATCTTCAACTCAAATATTTCAGAGGTCTTATTGTATGGCTCTGAAACATGGAAAACAATAAAAATGACAACCAACAAGTTACAGGCGTTCATAAACAGGTGCTTGCATCAAAGAGTAGAAGAACTGAAATAGAATGACAAAATTGCAAATGAGGAGCTGATGGATGGAACCAGACAAATTACAGCCCTGGTCTCTCGCAGTACAGGTGCTGGGTTCAATCACGTACCAACACGCTCCAGTCTACCCAGCTGTAAATGGGTGCCTGACTCTTTTGATTAGGGAAGGAAAAGGCAGCGAGGAAGGGAACTGGTCACCCCACCTCTCGATTTTGGACCTAGTATCATTAAGTCTCTAACACTTCACTCCCCTACGTCAGTATTTATGGGACTAAGTTTTTACACGAGGTGAGAAAAAGGCATTGATGTAGGATAGTTCACACACTGAGGAAACCAGGTGATAGTTGTACAAGACAGTCGTGGCTCTGAAACTGTCATAGTTAAAATAAATAATGGGAGCCCTAAAATCGCTTGTAGAAGGAAAGAGAAGAGAGACATGTAAGGGGAACAGAAGATTCGTATAGACTATGAATGGATGGCACATGACAAGAAGGTTTCTACTTCTCTTTCTTCTTTGCCCTCAGACTTCCACATTAATGACTCTAATAAAGGCAGTAGTCAGCTCAAGGTTCCTGACATCTCCAAACAGTTTTTCGTTGAGAGAAGTGGGTTGTTGCCATATGCCACTTCTTTCACTGCTGTAAGTTGGGTTGGACTGGAGCAGATGTTCAGCTGTCATGGGGCTGGTGCCGCAGGAGCAGAGATCTGTTGGATCAATCCTTTTCTTGTGATATAGATGGTACCTCAACCTTTTGTGACCAGTAGATAAGCAGAAAATGATGACCTGGTCTCGTCTAGAAAGCTGGTGATAGGCATCATATTTTATGTGACCTTGGTGTTCTCTGTCCCATCTGGACTTATTCATGGCTTTTACAGTTGTTTTAGTCATTTCATAAGTTGTCTCTATATCGTTTTTGTTGCAGGGCACCCCCTTCTTTAGCAAGTTTATCTGCTTCTTCATTGCCTGGAATGGTGCAATGGGCTGGTCTCCACTAGACAAGAAGGTTTGAAATAAATTTGTCAAAGGCCTATGCTCCACAGGCAGCTGAATGTTACTGATGATAATGACATGGTTTTTTTTGCATCAGTGGATACAATTTGTCCTGCACAAGAGGATCTAAAAAACAACTACAGAGCACTGGGGAAGGGGTAGGGATGGTGGCAATAAGAGAGACAGAAGTGAAAAACTAAGAAGGGACTAGGTTTTTATATTTGTATGCTTTTCTCTCCGCTCACTCCCCAACCCCTGCCAATGCAACACCATCATCGTCAATACTCTGAGCTACAAGTGAGATAACAGTGTTGTTTCACTATAGTTTTGGTGAGAGCAAATTAGAACTACAAAGATGTAACTTCTGTTGTTTGTGAACTGTATTTGTAATCCTGATCTTAAGTTCATCAAAAGAATGCTGTTTTGATGAGTAGACAACAGTTTTCACTTTATAAATTATGCTTGCATAAGCCGTTTACTGTGTGCAAAGTTTTAAAGTTTAAAACTCCACAAGAAGGCGGCCAGCATGATGCTGACCACATCACCCCATGTGCGCCGTATGGTAAAGAAAATGTGGACCTAACACCATATTCCCAATATGCCTCAATGGGCATGTAACGGGATCTTTTACCTTTTTTTTACTCCACTAAAGACTTTATAAACACCCTGTATATACAACCTGATCTATCACCTTGCAGGAGAAATTAATAATCTTAAAATTCTTAACTGTAAATATTCAGTCTTCATACACTTAAAACTATTCTTAAAGAAAAAAACTTATCCTAATGTGTATTCTAAGAAATTCCCAGTTTTATGGTTATAACAAAAATATGTCACCTAAACAGCACACACATTTATCTATCCACCTATGAAGAAGACATGTCACTCACATCTTCCAAAACAAATGTCCATTCCTTGTCCTCAAATTCATTCTGTCTGGAGTCCCGGAAAAGAGTCACTGTTATATCAATGTTTTCTGGTAGAGTCCAGGTGACTAATCCCAGGCGTGGGTTGCCAATAGTTGGCTCCCAAGTGCGATCCTGTAGAGCAAGGGAAAACAGAACACACATGTTCTTATTTAGAAAGGTGCACTTGCATGAGACAATGAGGGTAAATAAATGCGAGTCTACATCATATAGGACTACAGCAATTTAAATGCACCCACAAAGCAACTAGACTGTTTATTTTTTTCTTTTAACTGTGAAGAACAAAAATAATTAATAACAACTGCAAACATGAACTAAGGAATTAGCTGTAAAATATAAATATACAAATAATTCAGTTCAACAACACAATGGGTGAATTTCAGACACCATATATCACGGATTCAAAAACGTTTGCTCTGATAACTCTAGTAAATAATCACATACTGTACTCATGTCTAATGTCAATTTTGACATCGGCAATTAAGAAATAGACCATTAGTAGATCAGTAAGAAATTCCCTAGAAGAGATGTAGTTTGATAAGACAATGTTAAAAGTACCAAAGACACTCTTATTTTGTGGTGTGTTACAGATGAGTGAACAATTGGCTTAGTAGTTGTAGTGCTTGCCTCCTGTGGTGAAGTTACCAGGTTCCTGGAGCTAAACCTGGTGGCATCATACACAAGCTTACCCAGCTGTAAATGGGTACCTCACCTTGCTGTTGAGTTAGGGCTGGTAAAGGCACCAAGTAAGGGAACTGGTCACCCCACATCTTAAAGATGGACCTAGTATCGTGAAGTCTCTAACACTTCACTCCTCTAAGGCCGTACCTACTCTGGGACTACCTACCATATTACAGATAACTCTTATTGTGTGTAGATGTGCTACTGACAGCTCTTATTTAGGGCAGATTTGTTACAGATAAGTGTTAAATTGTGGAGATATGTTACAAATATGTGTTAAATTGTGGAGATATGTTACAGATAAGTGTTAAATTGTGGAGATATGTTACAGATAAGTGTTAAATTGTATAGATATGTTACAGATAAGTGTTAAATTGTGGAGATATGTTACAGATAGGTGTTAAATTATGGAGATACTAGCAACAACCCGTCAAAATTGACAGGTTTTTAATTGCAGCCATCTTATCATTTTGATCCATAATAATAAGTCTGCAATATGTTAAATTAAAATTTTGTCTTGAAGAAACAATCAAAAACTTACATTTTAAGGTTATTTTTAAGAAAATGATGAGTTAAATCTGTTTCCCGAATGAAACTGGACAGAAGAGTATCTTGATTGTCTGTTGATTTAATCTGCATCTCCGCACCTTCCTGTCTCCAGTTCATGTACTGTTTATCAATTGTGTTGTTGGCTTCTTTCCATAATCAAACTGTTCATGCACACCATCATTTGCACACTTTTCTATTTTTGGGAGAGTACATATAAGGGATACAACACAATTACTGTCTAACTTTCAACCACAGTTGCACCCCTTAGCTGTGGTTGAAAGTTAATGTACTCTCTCGAAAACAGAAAAGTGCGCAAATGACGGTGTGCATGATGAGAGCGACCGACGTACTTACGGCGGAAATTATGGTATTGGTATGTTACAGATAACTCTTATTTTGTGGAGATCTGTTACAGAGAAAAAGAGACAGAGTGAGACAGAAAATGATAGAGAACATACAGAGGCTATTTAGAAAAAGATGAGAATTGGGCATGCAGGCCTGTCTAACTTCTGCCCTTACTTTCACTCATCTTTTATACTGAATTTATTTATTCTCACTTACTTACTTAGTCGTTCCCCTTCTGCCGTGAGGTGTAGAGGTTTGGAAGAGAGAGCGCCAGACTATCCTATTGGCTGTCTTCCTCCTGGCCTGGTTCCATTCTAGTCCTCGGTCCTTCAAAGATTGTCTAACGTTGTCCTCCCAGCGGACTCTGGGTCATCCTGCGGGTCTGGATCCCTGGCTCTTTGTTTCCCATGATTGTCATGGTAGCCGATCTTCTCCCATTCTGCAGACATGGCCAAACCATCTTAGTTGGGACTGTTCTACTTGGGTCTGCAGGGGGTGGGATTTTAGGCCTCGACGTATTGTCTGGTTGCGTATCATGTCTCTTCTTGTTACTTCAACCACCTTCCTCAGATACCTCATTTCTGAGGTTTGGATCTGGCTTTTGTGGGTTGTAGTCATGGATGCCATGACTCGCATCCATATGTCAAGACTGGGACATAGGTGGAGCAGTATACAGCCATCTTCGTTTTCTTACCAACCTCTCTCTTGCTGAGGAATCCTCGATTTATGGCCTGAAAAAGTCTCCCAGCTGCTGCTTTTCGAGTGGCCAACTTTTCTTTGATGCCTCCCTTTCGGTCTATAACAGCTCAGAGGTATTTAAAGTGGTCCTCCAGGACCTGTTCTCCCAGCTTATTCTCACACGCATTTTAAATATTAATTTAGGCAATGCATCAAACCTCAGAAATGAGGTATCTGAAGAAGGTGGTTGAAGTAACAAGAAAAGATGTGGTCCGCAACTAGACGATAACGCAAGGCCTGAAAACCCAGCCACTGCAGACTCAAGTAGAACAGTCCCAACTATGATAGTTTGGCCATGTCTGCAGAATGGGAGAAGATCGGCTACCACAACTAATATGGGAAACTAGAGGCCAGGAATTCAGGCCTCCCCAGAGTACACTGGAAGGACGGCACTGGACAGTCTCTGAGGGACCCAGCACTAGATTGGAACCAGGCAGAGAGTGGATGGCCTATGGTTTAGAATAGTGTTCCCCTCCCCCAAACCTCTACACCTCACGGTAGAAGAGGGATGACTAAGTAAGTAAGTAAGTAATTTAAGCAATGCAATGTTGTAAAAAGTAAATTTACGACATACTCACATTTATTGAATCTAATTATAATCAAGAAATAAAATATGTTAAAACGGACAAAAATCATCACTAAAACCTACATACAATAATATAATTTGTTGCAAACATAATAGATTAGGAGGGCATATAATCAGCACTCATGAAGTATTTGAGAAAGTAAAGACAGACAGACAGATGGACAGGTATCTGCACCATGCACATATACATTCCTAATATGTAATAAAATAAAACACAATGAAAATATTGACAAAACAATCCATCATAACAGAACTAAATTTACATCAGATAATTTCATACCTGTGTAGATCTCCTGCGGCTTCTTCTTGTCCACACAACAGCCAACTTTTTTGGTTGCCTGTATCAAGTAAAATGAATTCACTTTTACTAAAGGTACTTAATTTTTTTTTTTTTTAAACCTGAAATTAGAGTTATAAAGAAGCATTATGGAGAACTATTTTATCTCTGGCACACAAGATACACAAGTGTAGATAACAAATATGTATCATAATGTAGATGTATCAAAGTTACGTAGCACCATCCACTGGAATGGTGAGTGCTTAGAGCGCTTGCTTCTCAAGGTAGAGTTACCAGGTCAAAATCTGGTCAAGTCACGCTCCAGTCTACCCAGCTGTAAATGGGTTCATGGCTATTCTTTTGAGTTAGGGAAGGCAAAGGCAGAGAGGAAGGCAGCACTTCACTCCACTTCTTAAAGCTGAGACCAAATATGGTGTAGTCTCAAACACTTCACTTCCCCTACAGCAATATCTGCTATGAGACCACCTACACCATCCAATCGCATAGATAAGGCACTTGCAAACCAGATGAGGTACCTTGACTATGAGGGTACCAGGTGTCCTATCACCCAATCACAATAAAGCCTTGGACTAATAATCCACGCTGCTAATACCCCACTTTTACTCATAATGCTAGATCAATATTCTTGAACTAGGGAAGGCAAAGGCAGTAATGAATGGAACTGGTCACCTCAGAAAACTGGACCTAGTATGGTGAAGTCCTTATTGCAGTTTCTGTTACAGGACTACCTTTATCTTTGTTTTTTTTTAAAGATTGTTGTTGTTGTTATTGATCCAGCTGCATTTGGGCTCTCGCCCTTTGGTCCAATGCCATGTATTGATATCTGATTGTTTTCGCAAGTTATTTTGTTTCTCTGTACAAGGTGTCAGAGGAAGGAGCATTTTCCTAACATCATTGAGGGCTCGGCACTCAAAGAGGTGGTGGTCAACAGTTTCATAGGGGTAGTTACATAGCTAGCACACTATGTTGTGGTTGGATTCTGTTCAAGTGATTGTTGAATGGTATATGTTGTGTTCTGAGCCGAAAAATGGTGCTCTGATCCCTCCTTGTTAAGATGGCTGATGTTGTCATTAGGATCAGGACAGGCCATATGTCTGTAAAGGTCTCTCCCGGTGTTTTCCATGGCCCGTCTGGTCAGCCAAGTTTCTTTGTTTGTTGTAATCCATGACCTTGGCTGCAGTACACCCATAAGTCAGTGATCACACACGCTACAATTCCTTCAGATCTACCATTTTACCTCTCTGCCATGACTTCCTTATTCTTCCTCCATTCCTATATTCCTGCAGTTCCATGTTAAATGCTCTTGCAGTTACTAACCAGGCTGTTTGCTTCAGTTTGCCCAATCTACATTCCTAAACCTCTGTTTCCTTATCGGCTAATCAGCTGGCTATTGATTCATCATCATCATCTCCTTTTTTGCTCCTTACAAAGCAAAGATGAAGCCATGACTATAGATGGCCACCTTGAGGAAACCTACGCCAAAGCACAAACTCTTGCATAAGTAGCTTCTGTAGCAATGTGCTTTACATGATGAGGTTGCCAGTCCCATGCACACACTCAATCATTCACCTATTACGACATGCCATCAATCATCATCAACACCCCTGTTAAAGTCAGTTTTTTAAGCAAGGGGATTTAAACATTAATATTTTTGCATGTCAGGTCAGATTTTGTTGTTATCTCTCTTGATTTATTACTTGCGCGTTTAAAATTATTTGATCGAGATTTTTTCTCGAATATTGTTCGAGATCTTTCCAGAAGGTTCTGAACTCACGTCTCGCGGTTATCCGCGCATGCGTGATTGTTGAGCGGGACTGAGTTACGGCAAATCCCGTGACAGTCGTCCCTGGGTTGTGGCCGAGAAGGAGCTTTGCCATGTTTTTCGGACTGTGTGTATGGGGAAGATAGTTTTGTGAGATTAAAATGTTGGAGGTTCCCCTGATATATATTTCTAACGCCGAGGATTAATGGCTTATATTTATGTGGCTTATTGCTATTGTTATCAAAGAAGGTAAAGAGAACATTTATTATTATACTGCGATGCCTGCAGTTTGCTTAGAGGAGCCATTGAGATATTATTATACTGCGATACCTGCAGTTTGCTTAGAGGAGCCATTGAGATATTATTATACTGCGATACCTGCAGTTTGCTTAGAGGAGCCATTGAGATATTATTAGCACTGCGATGGCTGCAGTTTGCTTAGAAGAGTCATTGATCTATTGGGTGTATTGAACTATTGTGATTTACATGATGTGCTTAAACCGTGTCCTATTGACAGTGTATCAGTGATGTCCTTGTTACTGTGACGTAATAAATCGTAAACAACTGTACGACAGCCGTTCCAACATTTCCTGAATATTATATGTACTTTTGGTGTGTGTGATCATCATTGTAATATATTAGGACTACACGCATTTGCGTCCATTGACTTGTCTATACACCCACACACCATGTCGGCCATCTGTAAGCCCAACCTGCTGATTGTCTTTCATCAGCGTAACTAATATAGACACATCTACACATACTATTACAGTGGTGGCCACCATACATCTTCTTACCGCTTCAACCCCTTAGCTTCCCAGGGGGCATAGGCCTTCAACAAACACGTCTTGTCCTCCCGTCACGTGCCATCGGCTCAAGTTCTTTCCACATTTTCCTCATCATTTTCACTTCTGTATCTAGTTCTTATTTTTTACGACATGCCAGAGGAAGTAGTAATTCTATTCTTTCTTGGTCTTCTCAGAGACCCTCCGTGAACAATAAAAGGATCGTCATTAATAGCAGACCAATAATGGATAACAAAATGGCATGAAACAGATAATGAAATTTATTTCTCAGAAAAAATGTGTGCATTGAGTTTACTACAAAGTGATGAATCAACGAAAAAAGTTTCCTTGTAAACACAATTACTAACACAGTTTAAGCTTTGTTCCCAGGAATCTCTGAAGAGATAAAGACAGAACAGACCTACTGCACCGTCAACCATGTCATATATGGGAACTAAGATGAGGTTGTACATAGGGTTGACAACCTCATCATTTAAAAAAATTGTCACAGAAACCACTGTTGCAAGAACGTGTGAATGTTTGGTGCAGGCTTCCTGCGAGGGGTAACCAGCTGTAGTGATGACTCCATGCTCCTTGGGAAGCACAAAGTAACATGACGATGAAATGAAGACTAACACTGTTTAATTAATACTCTACTTACCATTTTTTTGAACATTCAACAGCTAATTCTCTGAAAGATGCTGTGAACTGGAACTTCGAAGCAGATTTCCCCACTCTCTGCAGCCGCTTCCAAACAGACATTTTTAAAAGTTTTAATTTAGTTTCTTGATCATCAAATGTTCATTTCTGCATCACAGTCCAGTATGAATATCAGATATCTATTTACTGAAACCAGAAAAAAAAAACACAAGTTCACACTTTGTACTTCCAACTTTATGCTGCAATACATTTTTTTTTCACTAAGTAGTTTTAAAATATTTTAAAAGCATGAATGTTCAACGCATAAATAAAGCTTAAAGTCCCCATAAAAAAAATGCATTTGCTTTCTAGTGTCATCATCATCAGGTGCAGTTTTTATATCAAAGGTCGGCGGCACTGAATCTCCGTCTTCTGTCTCTTGTCTTGATGGTGCACTCTGATAGACTCTTTCCTGTCCATCTCTTGATGCTATCTTTCCACTTGTAACAGTGTATTCATCTTGCATGTTTGCCTTCAACCCTGCCTTCTATTACAGGCTTCAGTAAGGTGTTATGTCTTTTTACATGGCCAAAATATTTTAGCTGTCTTAATTTTGATCTCCTTCACTGTATACAAAGTGCTTAAATCTTCCCATCATTCATCATATTTCCGTGTATCACAAGCCTTGGGTTAACCTTACTGTCAACTTTTGCAAGAAGAAAGCTTCAAGACAAGATGCCACTGAAACACAAAAGAAATAATGGCCTATTTCAGATCACTCTGACAATATGGCTTGACATGGAACATTACTCATGTTGTTCATTCATTACTTCTGAGCTTACCATGGAGCTCAGGCCTTAAACAAATAAACGCTCATCCTTCCTGTCCCTTGCTTTCTGTCTTCTTTGTCCCCTTTATGTCTATAACCAACCCCTCTCTTCATGTGTTAAAATAATTATATAACTTCATACGTAGGCTTTAAAGATAATTTTGTCCTGTTTAGTATTAATTATGATAGGTACTGTAAATCCGTGTAACTATTATTGTACTGTTACAATGTTGGGATTTTATTTTATTATTTAAGTAATATTTAAGATACATGTGAGAATTAATGGATTCAGTATGGAAGATGAGAGAAAGAAAGGGCAGAATGTTAGACGGGCCTGCGTGCCCAATTCGAAACCCTTTGAAAATAAAGCTCATTCGTTCTTTCCCTCTGTTTCTCTTACCCTGGGGATTCCCAAACATGGACTGCCTGTTAACGCTATCCACTGGTTTTCTCATTGTGTGTCCTCTCCAAACATCAACATCTTCACCTGACATATTGTTCCACTGGTATTAGTGTGGTTCATTTGAAACTTCATTTACATATTGGTGACATTATCATTCTATTTCAATCCTTCTAATTTGCATGAGCACTAATTTATTAAACTATGTATTTTTCTGGTTGTCAGTTTTGTTGTTCTCCATGTTTCAGAGCTATACAATAAGATGGTCTTTTCATTTGAGTTGAAGATCCTTATTTCAATCTTGGACTTTCTTTTGATTTCCATACATTTCCTAATGATGCTCCTAGTCTTTCGTATGCTAATTTTGTTATCATCTGTTACTCCAACTTTGTTTCTATTACTGCTTAGATATATTTACGATTCCACATACTGTAGCCAGTGCAATCTGGCAATCGATTGTCGCATTTATTCTCATAAGCTCTGCTTTTCTCTGCATAGGCCTACTTTCAGGCAAAATTTATGGGATGAAATGAAGAACAGTGGGTCATCTGTTCAATAAAGCCTTAAAAATAGAACTCAGAGATGCAGTAAAATGGGGGTTGAAATGAAGCACAGTGGATCATGTTCTTCGATGTCATCCAAATAAGATGATAATATCATTGGGATTAGGATTCTGGTTAGGGTTTCGGGTTAGGTTTATGATTCCTAACCCTTACCCCCTTTTACTGCACCTTTGAATTTGTTTTTAACTCTGTTTTGAAGAGACGGCTCACTGTTCTTCATTTCAACAAAAAGGGGTAAGGGTCAAGATTAAGTTTAAATACCCTAAACCTAACCTTAACCTTAAAATCCTAACCCAAACGACGTTGGCGACTTACTAGGATAACATCAAAGAACACTGCCTACTGTTTTTCATTTCAACCAACTTTATGTGACCTCTCATCGAGTATTCTCACTTTGTATTGCATTGTATTACTGGTCAGACTCCGCACTGGCCACAACAGACTGGGATACCATCTATTCAACAAGCTAAAGATAGGAACTATCGATGAGTGTAACTGTGGTACTGATAAAATACTGCTGAACATCTGCTTCAAAGATGCCCAACATATGAGGACCAGAGAAAGCACATATGGCCGTCACCAGTGCCATTTGTGGAAAAGGAGATGCAAATAGCCTCAAGCTGATTAGGGCCTACTGATTTCTTTGAAAACAATCACGTAGACTGAGAGTGTAAGAAGTATTACGGGTCGTCAGCAAAATCTAAATCATCAATCTACTACTCATATCACTCCATAAATAAGTACAGAGTTCACTGTTGCAGCTGTACGTCGCAGGCAGTAAGGTAGACCTACACTAAATTCATATTCTGTAGGGCCTATGTTCATTTTAAATTAAGTAATCAACTTTGATTTAGTCAATATTATCGTCACCTTAATCAACAACTTAATCAACTTACTTTCACCCGCTTAACTTTGACGACAAATAAGACAACTTTGATCGAGAAAATAATACAAATAAAGCTAAAAAAGTGCCCACCAGCACATAAAAAAAAATAATAATAACAATAGTCAGTAAGTTCCGCATACAACAATAGTAGCTACCTACACTTCCTGTTTACAATTCTTCGTCCTATCCGGGACACGGGAGATAAAGTAAATAATATTCGCCATATTAGCACATCACGTGATTACTTCCTATGAAAACCTTCATGTTTCGCTTATTTTCATACAAAGTTACAAAGTTATAAGAATGCGAAAAAGATTATAGTTATGTTTTAAAGTTAGTTTTAATTTTCTTTTGTAACCTATGTGATAGTATCGTGTTAGTAAATAAATAAGGGGGCTGTATGAGTGATGATATAAGGCAAGTGTATTCATCTATTGCACCTTCGATGCCGACTTCTCCTTCTTCTTCGTACACTCTCACATGTCTACGTGAATGTTTTCAAAGAAAGCAGTAGTCAGTTTGAGGCTATTTGAACCTCCGTAAAGTGTTTCCACGAATGGTACTAGTGTCGGCCATATGCGCTTTCTCTGTTCCGCATATGTTGGGCAACTTTGAAGCAGATGTTCAGCTGTCATTTTATCAGTGCCACAGTTACACTGATCGGTAGTTCCTATCTTTAGCTTGTTGAATGGATGGTATCTCAATCTGTTGTGGCCAGTGCGGAGTCTGAAGATGACCGCTTGTTCTATTCTGTTGAGCTGGTAGTATGCATCATTTTGTGTGTGACCTGGATGCCCTACATCCTATTTGCCGACTGATGTGAGCGACCGTGTCTCATCATATTTCCTGTCTCCATTGCTTTTGGAAACTTTTCCCCCCTTACCACAATGTTAAACCATTCTGTACATTCTCTCTATGCAATACTCTTGTCTCCTTTTCCATAAATTATACCTGATTCCGAAATATATACTAACTTGTCTGTTACCACAAAATGTTTTTTCAAAGACAAAGTATCCCTTGATGGGTTATAATCAGGATATATAGTGTAGTAAATTAAAGATAATAAAATCTGATCTCCGATATCTAAATATATTGTATCTTCTCCCCTTCCCCTCCACTCAGTCTAAATACAATAAATCAAAACTATAAAATTGTGTGAATGCATGTGTGTGTGCCTGCCCCTTTTCAAAAAAAAAAAATAAATAAAAATTTTCCTATACATATCCCTAAAAAACTTGTAAGCAAACAAAAAAAAACAACTTGGATTCTTCCTTCTGATGTGCGTAATAAGGTTTCTCGGCACCTTAATATTTCACAAAACAACATTTGGCTTTCGTGAGTCCCTTGTATTCTTAAATTCTTCTGTAAGACAAAATGTCTCTTGCCTCATGTTTACTGAGCGTCCATGACTCGCTTTCCTATGGCAGCATCGTTTCTTCGTAAGATTGAAGAATACTCTTTCCCAGTGTCGATATAGTTGACACGGTGCTTAGGGCTGGTATCGGGCTGAGGGCGCACCATGGACCGTAATGGTAAGCGGCCAGAACCATCCAGAAAGCAATGGCAAACTACTGGATGCACAATGCAAAGAAATCCATAATGGCTAATCTGAATATTACTCTGGTGGTGAGTTCCCCAGGCCTAGCAGATGATATTTAACTGGGGAAGCGATCGTTGGCAGCGTCAGTACAGGTAATCGTGATGACGGCCAAAAGCCTGACTGTTACCACGGAAAGCCATGTCATCGGTCTTAGAAAAATAAGCAAAATAGGAACATGGAACGTCAGAAGCTTATACCAAGGAAAACAGCAAATAGTTAAGAACGAGATGGAAAGACTAAACATCGATATCCTGGGCATCTCAGAGCACAGGTGGTCGGGCCAGGGACATTTCGATTCCATCAGGAGGAACTTTCATATACTCAGGCAAAGAGAGAGGAGGTCAGAGTGGCGTCGGCTTCTACCTGTCTAAAAGGACAGCTGCCTCCCTATTAGGATATAATCCCATAAATGACCGCTTTGTCACAATCAGACTGAAAGGAAAAAGAAAGAACATCACAATTATACAAATATATGCGCCAACAGCAGCTGCTGAACAACATGAAATTGAAGAGTTTTACAAGGAACTGCAAAACGCATTAGAGAAAGCAAATAAGCAAGATATTAGGATAATAATGGGAGATTTTAATGCCAAAGTTGGAAACAAAAGATTAGAACATGAAAAAAGAGTGAAAGGAAGTTATGGATTGGGCCAGAGAAATGAGAGAGGAGAACGCTTGACAACATTCTGCCTAGAAAACAACCTAGTCATCACAAATACTCTTTTTATGCAACATCATAGAAGACTTTATACATGGACTTCACCAGATGGAAAAAGCAAGAACCAAATAGATTACATCTTAATACAACAGAGGTGGCGATCATGTATCTCATCCATCAAGACACTCCCATGAACAGACTGTGACTCCGATCTTGAACTTCTTGCCCCAAACTTCAAGATCAAACTGAAAAAAGTCGTTACAAGCGACACAGTAATACGTTATGACACAAGCGCCATACCAGAAGAGTACAGTGTCGATATTCAGAACTAATGTGACGTACTTATGGCAGTACAGGAGGAAATGACACCAGATGAACTTGCCAATAACATCGGAGATGTTTATATTACAACTGCACAGCGGTTAATTCCTAAAAGAAGTGTAAAGAGGCGAGAATACATCTCAGACGAAATGCTGAAGCTGGTGGTAGAAAGAAGAAAAATGAAGTTCAAAAAAGACACAACAAATCAGGAATTGTACAAGGAATACACAAAGCAGATTAAAAAACGAGTCAGACAAGATAAAACAACAATATATAAACGACCCCTGCAGGAAAATAGAGGAAATTCGCGAACAGGGACTGAGTAAGAATATGTTTTCTGAAGTAAGAACATTGAAGAACAGCAACTTTAAACCATCACTTTGAGCAATAAACGACAAGAAGGGCGACACTCTAACAGAAAGTAGAGATATTCTGAACAGATGGAAGGAGTACTGTCAAGAAATGTACACGGAAATAAACAAAGCGGCAGATAACATCAACATGAATGAAGAGGAAGTCCAGTACGCAGTCAAACACTTGAAAAGTGGAAAATCTCCTGGTTGTGATGAAATAACAGTTGAAATGATACAGGTAGGAGGAGAAGGCAGCGATCGTATATACCATGCATTATGCTGCAAGATCTTCTTCTTCTTCTTTGATCCTTAGCCGCCGACCGTCAAAGCAGTCAGTGGTCATTACGCCTGGTGGCGTCTTGTAGGGCAACAACAAATTGATTCCACTTTGCTCGGTCGGCGGCCATCCTTCGTACAGTGCCCCAACTCTGGTTCATTCTTTGCATCTCAGCCTCCACAGTCCTCCGCCAAGTTGTTTTTGGTCGGCCTCTCTATCGTTTTCCTTCAGGGGTCCATAGCATAGCTGTTCTTGTGATGGCATCGGGGTCTCTTCTGAGGACATGGCCAACCCAGCTCCAGCGTCTGCCAGCTATGATGGTGTGCAAGAATTCTTGCTTGCTCCGAGTAAGCAGATCTTGGTTGGTGATGGTATTTGGCCAAAAGATTAGGAGAATTTTTCTTAGGCATGTTTGCAAGATCTGGCCTAAGGAATGGAAAAGATCAATTTACATACCCTTGAAAAAAAAGGGCAACCTGAAACTGTGCACAAACTACAGAACTATAGCTCTTATTAGCCATGCCAGCAAAATATTATTACATATCATAATGAAAAGAATACAACAAAAGCTAGAAACAGAAATTAACGAAGTACAGGTGGGTTTTCGACAAGGCAGAGGCACCAGAGACCATATATTCAATATGAGGATCATCATAGAAAAGTGTTGAGAATTCAACGTTGACCTATATGCTTGTTTCATTGATTACACCAAAGCTTTCGACTGTGTACAACATCAACAGTTATGGACTTTTATGGAAAATATGGATTTCCGAACCACCTTATACATCTCATCGCACTGCTGTACCAAGAACAACAAGCAGCCGTAAGAATAGATGGAGAAATATCAGAATGGTTTGAAGTACAGAAAGGAGTAAGACAAGGCTGTACCCTTTCGGTGTTATGTATAGCGGTTCGCACTAATGACCTGTCATCGAAACATCATTTTCGGTGATGCGTAGATGGCAGGGAGGACAGTGTGATTCGCCTGCATAGCTAGGCGGGGTTGTCGCACGGAAGGTCCAGGGTTTAAATCCTGAGTAAGCCACTCATGTCTGTTGTTTTTCTGTTGTCTAGTGTTCTACTTCTTTATTTCCTACGAGTGCCTGATAACATACCTTTATGTTTGTCTTATATTAATTTACTGTACCCTTTCCCCTTACCTGTAAGAGAAGACCAAGAACACACAGAGTTTGACCCATTTAACATCGGCGTGTACCAGATCCCGAAATCAGATATGCTGACGACACAGTCCTCCTATCGACCAACCCAGAAGGTGAAAATGAATTCGAATACTTAAGATCAATCATCAACAGCTCTGGCGACTGTGCAATAGAAATTAAAAGAAGACTTGCAATTGCCTAACATAAACTAATACAGATGAAAAACCTATGCCAAGACACAAGCAAAGAAACAAAGTTACAACTGATCAGAGCATGTATATTCCCAGTAGCAAAATACGGCTGCGAGACATGGACACTCAATAAAACAGTTGCAAAAAAGATTACATCATTCGAAATGAAATGCTACAGAAGGATGTTGAGAATACCCTGGACAGAAAAAAGACCAAAAGAGAAGTACTGCACTCACTAAATGTAGAGGAAAATTGGCTCCTTGAGTACATACGGTTCTTTATTTGCTTAAGTCTAGAAAATTATCTTCCTCCTTCTGCCATTGATCCATTCATTCATTGAGATATAAATCCTCAAAGCAATGCGCACATTTGGAAAACTTGTAACAATTTGGTCTTTAGATGTTATCAGTCCCGCTACAGATACTTTGTCCCAATACAACTAAGCAAACATCACGTGTGTGAGTGATTTGGCTGTTTGGAGAGTTGTTGCTGTGAGTGATTGTTCTTGTCTTGTTCACTTCTTTGCTAATCTGCCTCCGCTGTCATTACCTGGTGTATTTGAGTGACCAGGGATCCATTGTGTAACTCAAGTTATGCAGTAAGTCAAGTCAGTCCTATTTTATAGATATTAAACATGGAGAATAACAAATCTGACAACCAGAAAGATACAGACTTTCAGAAATGGCTGCTTGCACAGAAAAAAAGAAAGAAAAGAAGGATTAATATGAAATGACAAGATCAATAATATGGAACGGATAAAAAGAACCAGACAAACACTTGTGGGAAATGAGCTGAGGAGAAAACCCTGGTGAAGAACAAGACACAAACTAAAGAAAACCAGTGGATAGCATTTCCATGTCCCTGTTCTGGAATCCTCAGGTAAGGTAAAGGATCCCGTTACATGCGCATTGAGGCATATGGGGAATATATATATTTTCTTCACCATCGCTCACACTAGGGTGATGTGGTCAGCATCACGCCGGCCGCTTTAACCCTCCCAGAGTTGCTCTGGTACCAAATTCATGAGGCTGGGTCGACCCCGGAATCGAACCATGGACCACCGAGCTAGGAAGCTAGTGCAGTGACCACTTTTCTACCACCATAAAAATCACACGTAGAAGAGAGATTGAGACTGACATGAAAGGGATAAAGAACACACAGAAAGACATTGAACAGGAGGGCTTCGTATATTTTTGTTCAGGACCTGTGCTCCACATGGGGCGCTGAAAGATATTGATAGTGATGATGATGATGATGACTGTCACAGAGGTTTTATGATCATTAAATTGCCTATATCCTCTTCTTTGTCTTTCACCCGTATCCTCTATGTTATTATCACTCTTTATCTTTTTCCTGTATTTTTCGCATCCATTCGTTTGCGAAAAATATTTTTTTCCCATTCTCACTTTCGCCAGTTTCGTTTCTCATTTAGAAACGCATTTCATTGCGGATTAAACGAGTAACTTTTTACGTAACGTGTCAGTCCCTCGCACCAGACGATTTGGCGTGAGAATGCATTCGGTCAATCGCTGCAGATTGACAAAATAACTGTGAATATTTTGGCTATCTCAGACATAGGGCCGACATATCGTCTGCATTCTCACTTGTCAAAACGTAGTTTCTCGGTGAGCGCTGAGGTGAGGCATGAATCCCGACATCTCCCCGGGTGCAGTATCAGACATTTGTCTGGTATTTTGCATCTGACACGTAGTTTCCTCGGTAGATTCTCAGTGTCAGGGTGGAGAAGGCGCCATCACGCATTCGCTCAGAATGGTCATTTTGGCGTGAGGTGCGAAGACAGGAGGTGTTAAGAGAAGGGGAGGCTATTGCGTAGTTTATGGAAATAGTTTACATCTTTGTCTGGTGTTTCATATATACTGGAGGGAGTTAGATTTCATTTTCACTCAGTAACTTCGCAGTCAAGACTAGAACAAGCCTTCGTTCGATTTCTAAAATCTCTGTTAATAGAGATGTCATTTAGTATGATCGTAGTGGTTTAAGTTCTTAGTAGTTCTGTGTTGAGGTAAATCTTATATTATTTATCTAGTATTTTGTGAGTGTTAAAGTGGTTAATCGCTTATTTCATTTTGCTTTTTTAGATTTGTGCAGAGAGTTAAATAAGACAAGCTAACGCTTGCAGTTTAAATTGTTATTATACACTCTAGTCATTTTCAGCCTTTGTGCCAAGTAACATATTTCAATCAGTAACTTTCCCGACACTGTGGACAAGTGGTGGTGTGACCAACTAAATTCCTATACTTAGAGAAGGTGTTGACCTGACATTCCTCATTTATTTGAAATCTAAGATGTTGACACTGTGCTCGCTATAAACGCTCGTGCCTGGAAAATTTTATGTGACTTAAACAGACATCCAAAACAATAGTATTCACAAGAGAACGGTCCCGGAAGTAGTGAATTCAATCCGTCTTTTTGGACCTGGGGTTTTCTTGGCCAAGATTACCATTGAAGATTCTGTATGGGCAAGTCCTAAAAATATTGTTTTTTTTTTGGTTCCCGAAGTGGCTACCAAAGCTGTGAGTATAACAAAAAAAAAATGCACGTAATCACAGTTGAATGAATAGAGTGAATGCAGGACTGAGCGATCCCTTTATGGTGGTAATTTGACACCCATTCATTTTTTGCTGTCATAACATTTCTTTATGCAAGGTATTGCTAACTATATATATATATATATATATATATATATATATATATATATATATATATATATATATATATATATATATATATATATATATATATATATATATATATATATATATATATATATATATATATATATATATATTCCCTTAAACTAGATCAGAGTATCCAGTCTGTTCATACCTTAAAGGGGAAGAATTTTAGACTAAATCATATGTATCTGTGACTCTTTGGGCTATCACTTTCTTCTAACGGGACTGTGAGCTATACATCGAGGGAAGGATCATACCAACGGGTCTATCATTCTTGTAGCATTTCTTGATTTTTTTTGTTTATGATTTTTTTGTATATGCTTGATGTGATTTGATATGTTGTGAGAGAAGTTTAGTCTTGATAAATAAACTACTCATAAAATTTATTCCAGCGTGTCGGTCAGTTCGTTTTCCCAAACTATTCGTATAATCAGTGTCATAGTTTTTCCCACGTCTGTACGTCTAACTGTCGTCTTATGTGTGTATGTAGGTGAGTGGATATATATATATTTCATATATATGTGTGTGTAGACTGTCTGACTCAATCTAGATCTGTCGTAGAAGATAGGTGAAAGAGAGATTTCTTGATTTCAGAGACAGCCTCTATCACATTTCTACCATCTCACTCGTGGAAATCTATTGCTATTACTACTTCTCACCATGACTATCACTTATTCTAATCTATTCAGAAGGGACCAAACCCAAGTCTTAATTCCCCTATCGAAAATCTACGACAATGACTATGGTTTACTAAAGATTAGTACTACGTATTTGTTTCGTATATTACTTGACCTATACTTGTCAATGTGAAAGTTTTTCATTAATTCATTACTCTTTAGCTCCCCATGGAGCATAGGATTTCAAAAAATGCATACCAGAGTCTCCCTGTCCCGTGCCATCAATCAGCTCAAGGTCTTTCCGTCTTCCTCATAATTGTCATTTCTGTCTACAGCTCTCTTCTCTATGAGCTTGGTCTACTTCTACTCCTCTTAATTTATCCATGACTCGCTTCAGGGCTATAGATACCGGGAGGGGGGTTCAAACACAACATCCCCCCCCCCCTTACCCCTTTAAGGTTTGGTGAAAAAAATTTGTGGTGAAATTATGCTGTACCAAACATGTTTGCGCCGAAATTTTTCATAAACCCCCTCCCCCCCTTTATTAAGTCCTATCTACGTCCCTGACTCGCTTTCCCTATGTTCGCAGAACAATGAGTCTGGGTAATGCTATCAACAGGTTTCCTCAATGTATGTCCCCATCAATCGACAGAGTCAGTCATTGGCAGAAATATAATTATACAAAAATGCCTGGAGCTTTCAGACAAATAATTCCATAGTTGCTCGTTGTATTGTGAAAGCAATAACACAGGTGAGATCCTTTAAAAAAAAAAAAAAAAAAACTTTCGGGTGTAGAATGGCAGCCATTTCATGTTTTCGAGGTGCGCTTTCTTTTCGGCGGGAATGCTAGATCTTAGCCGCTTTTACGGATAGTCCCCACGTTTTATTTATTTTCTTATGTGTCCTACTTAGCTCTCACTTAATGTCCTTTCACTGACGAAGGCCTTGTGGCCGCAACATTGGGTGTTTTTTTTTTTTTTTTTTTTGGTCTTTTGTTCTAGTAAGACGAATCACTTTTTTTCGATTTTCTTTTTTATATCCGTCCACCGTACTCCCCAAATAAAATTTAAAAAATCAGTTCATGGATGGATAATTTATTGAACTGTTTGGAGGAAAACTACTTACTTACTTATTCGTTCCTCTTCTACCGTGAGGTGCAGAGGTTTGTTAGAGAGAGCGCTAGACTATTCTATCGGCTGTCTTTCTCCTGGCTTGGTTCCATTCTAGTCCTCGGTCCTTCAAAGATTGTCTCATTATTGTCCTCCCAGCGGACTTCGGGTCGTCCTGGAGGTCTGGATCCCTGGCTCTTAGTTTCCCATGCTTGTCGTGGTAGCCGATCTTCTTCCATTCTGCAGACATGACATCTCATTTGGGACTGTTCTACTTGGGTCTGCAGGGGTTGGGCTTTTAGGCCTTGACGTATCGTCTGGTTGCAGACCATGTCTCTTCTTCTTACTTCAACCACCTTCCTCAGATACCTCATTTCTGAGGTTTGGATCTGGCTTTTGTGCGTTGTAGTCATTGCCCATGACTCGCATCCATACGTCAAGACTGGGACATAGGTGGAACGGTATACAGCCATCCTCGTCTTCTTACCAATTGGAGGAAAACAATCTGAGTAAAAGACAACCGGTAGGGTGGTTTAGACCAGAGCTTCTTAACCAGGGGTGCACGCACCCCCAGGAGGGGGGGGGGGAGAAACCCAACCTGTAGAGGTGCTAGACATGCAGATGTTGTAGAAAGCTAATCATATAACACTAAATAATGCACAGAAATCGAAAGTATTTGTATAAAATGGAGAATTGACAACGTGAATTAGATACCGAACCTTAGTCACATGTTGTAAATAACATTTTCTCAAAACATATTTTTATCGCTTTTTGTTTCTCTTTTCTGTCATAATTCGCGAGCTAGAAGATAATGAGGTGCGAGGCTTCTTAAGATGCTCTAAAGGGGTGAATTACACATTACTGGACCAAAGTATTTCGGTCTTTATTTGGTCTATACTTGGTGATAGGAAAGTTATATTAGGGATTGCGTCTTTAAATTGTCTAGGTCGTCCACGGGTCCTATATACCATAGTTGTGTGAGTGTCATGACAATGACCTCAGCCAAAGGTGCACTTTTTTTTGGGGGTGCAAAATTGGCTGAGCATCATTTCACGATTTACTTTCACAGTAAGACAATGGCGCCGTTTGGTTGGTCCCAGGTTGGATTCCCGGTAAGCCAACCACTTATATTTTCTTTTCTGTTGTCTGGTGTCATCCTCTATGTACAACGAGTGCCTGTAAATTACCATTATTTATTCATTCACTGTTCACAGGACTCAGGTTTCCTTCATTATTTATTCTAAAGGGGTACGAGGCTTCTTAAGGTGTTGAAAAGGGATACGAGGCTTCTTAAGGTGTTGAAAAGGGGTGCGGGACTTCTAAAAGGTTAAGAAACACCGGTTTAGATCTTGACACAGTAAATATTATGCTTTACCAAACAACAGTACAGGGTGTCCATAAAATAATGTACCTATTTCTTTTGTTTTTTTCACCTACTTGACCAGTGTGTGGAGAGACAAGTAACAATTACCGGTTGCAACTCAACTGCGAAAGTTTCACTTGAAATACCCGCCGTGCGCATGCGCACTGTTTTTGCAAAATGGCGCCGACCAAACAACAGAAAACGTTTTGTGTGGTAGAATATGCGAAAACGACGTCTGTTGTCGCAGTTCAACTCAATTTTCGGCGACAGTTTGGGGTTGATCCACCTGATAAGAATTCCATTAAGCGTTGGGATACGAAATTCCTGGAGGAAGGTTGCCTGTGCAGTCATTGAGCATAAGAGAGATTCTCCGAAGACGTCTTTGGTGCCATATCCAGAAGGAAGCTTTACGGGCAATTTTCCTTTGCGGAAAAAAAACCGTTACTGGACTCGTACCTGGACATGCTCGACAATTGGATGATGCCCCAACTTGAAGAGGACTCGCGGGATTTCGTTTTCCAACAAGATGGAGCTCCACCCCACTACCATGGAGCAGTGAGAGGGTACCTCAATGAAGATCTCCCACAACGGTGGATCGGTCGCAGTGGTCCTGACGATGCAGTGTTGCTGAGATGGCCCCCGGGGTCCCCAGACACCATGTGATTTCTTTTTGTGTGGCTTCATCAAGGACAGAGTCTTTGTCTCAACCTTTCCTCGAGATCAGGTGGAGCTGAGAGAGCGGATCATTGGAGCCTTTGCTGATGTTACAGGAGACATGCTGATTCGATTGTGGGAAGAAATGGACTATCGACTAGATATCTGTCGCGTCCCGAAGGGTGCACATATTGAGTTTTTGTAAGGTATGCTTAAAAACTTGCAAAGATTATCTTACTTTTGTGATAGAAAGCATCCTCGTACCACATCATGGGGCCGAGAATAAATTTTTTGAAACGGGTACAATCTTTTATGGACACCCTGTATAGTTTCTGGAGGCATCTGAGGGAGCGAAGAAAGAACAGGACTGCTGCTCGCGCTGGCATGCAGTAAAAAGCGAATCACGTGAGGGTGTGCAAGGGGCTGGCAACCTCATCTTATAAAATAACCAGTTACAGAAACCACCACAGCAAGAATATGTGCTTTGACTTACTCATCCTAGGGGAGGGGAATCATCTGTAATTGTCGCCCCCGTGCTCCATAAGAAGTGAAAAGGATTCCGTTACACGCCTATTGAGGCTTATTGGGAATACGGTGTTAAGCCCGTATGTTCTTGACCGTCGGCACACTAGGGGTGATGTGGTCAGCATCACGCCGACATAAGGAGCGAAAAAAGGAAACCAATATTGTGTGTGACTAGATAATGAATCGATTAGGGTCAGGACGGACGCCGGGAAATAACATTTTTTTATAAATATATCACCTCTGACACGTGATATGTGACCAATTCCAGGCTTTAAATTCTGATAGCTCGTGGCACAACCAGGAGAAAAGAAAAACTAAATGGAAAGAATGCCATTGAACGTATATATGGATATGTTCTTGTAACATTTCGCTTTCTTTTACCACAAGCGTTTAAGAGAGAGAGAGAGAGAGAGAGAGAGAGAGAGAGAGAGAGAACGAACGAATGAACTTTATTTTCAAAGGGTTAAGAATTGGGCGCGCAGGCCTGTCCAACATTCTGCCCTTCCACTCTTACTTATCTTGTATCCTTTCATTCCCACATGTTAATTTAAAGGCGCGCAACATTATAAACGTAATATAACAGCATACATTTACAGTATCCAATCATAATCAAAATTAAGTATGTCTTTTTTTTTTTAACAAACAAGAAAGTACTTTTAAAACGAACAAAACAAAAATATACGCAAACAATCAAATATAAATCATCCATGCAGTAAATCAGATAATAATTCGAACATGAGAGAGAGAGAGAGAGAGAGAGAGAGAGAGAGAGAGAGAGAGAGAGAGAGAGAGAGAGAGAGAGAGAGAGAGAGAGAGAGAGAGAGAGAGAGAGAGAGAGAGATTATTTAAAATGTAAACACAAAATCGGAATATTAAAGCTAAATTATACTTTATTTTACGTGATGGAAACAGTATAAATTATTGATCACGAGCATTTCTGTACTTCACGGATAGTTCTTTCGCACATAAACACCACTTGTCAGCCATGGTGGTATCAGCGAATTCAGGGTGACGGCCTCAAATGATGCCCCGTGTAGGTCATGATGTTCTGAAGAGGCAACGAAAGAAAAGGACTACTGCATCCACATGCATGTCGTACAAGGCCACTAATAAGAGGTTGTGCGTGAGGCTGACAACCTCATTATGTAAAACTAATTACAACAGAAACCACTGCTACAAGATCATGTGACTGCTTGGTGCAGGGCTTCCTGCAGGACCAGCTGCAAAAGTGGTTCCATGGTCCGGAAGGAGCGCTAAAGAAAATGTTGATTTCCCAGCTGATGAACATTATTTTTCTTGACTATTGTTTGCTGTAATGTTTAAAAACAATATTTTCCGCCTGTTTCCAGAACTATACTTGCTCTTGTACATTATATATATATATAAATTTTTGTTTAAGGCGATTTCTTACAAGGTGGTTCTCATATCTTGTTATTATAGCACTCACGACGCAGTATTGTATGGTTCTAAAACATGAAACACGACGACAAGAAAGGGTAACTAAGAATTTACAGGCGATCATTAAACAAAAAGCAGCTGGCACATTATATAAAGATCGAAGCGGTACGATCGGGATCACAAATATAAATTGATGAAAAGCTTTGTTTTGTTTAAGACGTTTTTCAAAGATGGTTTTCAAATTATATTATTATAGCACGCATGGTGCAGTATTGTATGGTTCTGAAACATGAAGGCCGACAAGAAAGATAACCATGAATTTACAGACGTTCTGAAATAGGACCTGGCTCAGAAATAGAAAGATTAAAACTTTACGATTATAAAATATAAAATTGATAGAAAAAGAAAACCAGACAAAGACCGCGGCAGCAAAATAAAAGAAAAAGTCGCTTGGATTAATATAACACATTGAGGAAGTCTCATATTGGTATCACAAGGTATTCCTTTTTTATGTGGGATCCTCAAAGTAGAAGAACGAACGAATGAAAGAATTAATTCTTCAGGATAAAGAAACCGATGGAGCTCCCCCGTCCCCTAGGGTAAAAAACGGAAAAGAGAAATAAGACAGACATGAGAGGAATAAAAATGGTATGAATAGAAAGAACAGACGGCTGAAGGCATTACAATTTCAGAGAACTAATTTAAGGACTTTCCAGATGTGCTTTGAAAACATGCGGCCAGCATTAGCATTAATAAACCTGGATTATGCAATAATAGACTTAAAAACAAATTATTAAACAACTTGCTGTTATGGAGAAATCACAACTCTTTTACAACAAGAGGTAAAGTGCCACGTATGTGTTATGTTTGGTTCTATTCGTTTACTTTCAAATATATTTTGTTTCGTATGCAGCTTTACCTAATCGTTTACAATCCAGCAAAGCATTTAGTTCACTGCGGGTCAGACAAAAATGGCAATATCTTTTGATTCAATTAGTAATAGACCACTATCTTACTACTATACATTTCTTCCTCTATCCTGCCACACTTTTCCCTTCTTTTTTTTTTTTTTTTATATCAATCACTTTACAACGAAAGAAAAGACATTTTCTTTGGATCAGACGATTCTGGGTACATCTATTTATAGTTACACATGCCGGAACTAGCCCAGTGTGGCTCTCGTGTGTCTCTTATGAGGCAAAGAAAGAATATAAACACTGCTCCCTCTTGTAAGTCGTACAAGGCTATCAATATGAGGTTGTGTCTGGGGCTGGCAACCTCAGCACGGATAACAAATTTATACAGAAACCACGGCAGCAAGAGGAAGCCACATGCGGTGGTGGCTCGTGCTCCATAAGAAACGAAATAGAAAATGTTAATAACGATGATGGCGATTCCAAAAGTAACTCAGATCTTTTTTCTTTTTTTATTTCTCAAGTAATTTATTTATGTCCCCCCGACCGTTCATTCACTAACTTTGCTCTCTAACCACAATGAATAATTATTATTAAATTATAATAAACTCCACGATGTACTTTCTCCGCGTTATTCTCTGGACAATCATGTGACTAGGAAGCCGCTTCGTCTACGAGCTCTACAAGGCAACTGACATAGTCATCTTGAATCGTTTATCCTGGAACTCGGATCGCGAAGAAGAGGAAATCCTCGTCCCTCTCTTCTTTAGGCCATAGTAGTGCACCCATAACTTATCCTTGCCTAAAGTGTAGTTCTGTGTATTTCAAAGACAAAGAAGAAGAAACATTATCAGCGCGTTGCCTTGTTTATTATAGCTCCAGTGCACTGGTTACAGTTAATTCTTTTAATAGCATTTTTTAGATGTGCTGTCCTCTTCACGTCTGTCTCCAGCTCTCTTCTCCGCGTGTTCTTTGGTCTTCCTCTACCTCTCTTACCCTGGGGATTCAAGAAGAAGTACTGCCTGGAGACGCTATCAATAGATGTCCTCAATAGGTGTCCTTCCCATCTCCAGCGTCATCTTCTCATCTTCTGTTCCACTTGCAGTTGTCTGGTTCTTGTCATCAGTTCCTCATTAGTAATCTTGTCATCAGTTCCTCATTAGTAATCTTGTCATCAGTTTCTCATTAGTAATCTTGTCATCAGTTCCTCATTAGTAATCGTGTCATCAGTTCCTCATTAGTAATCTTGTCATCAGTTCCTCATTAGTAATCTTGTCATCAGTTCCTCATTAGTAATCTTGTCATCAGTTCCTCATTAGTAATCTTGTCATAGCGCTTCAATTTTGTAATATCTTTAGACTATTAGATGATGAATGCCCCCTGTAGTTCTTGGGTGTCTATCGGGAGAAAAGGAATATATCGGACTATTGTTCCTTCACACATGTCGTAAGAAACGACTGATGTGGAATGCACGGGGCTGTCAATCTCACTGTGCAAAATAAACAGCCACAGAAGCCAGTACCGGTGTTCGGTGAACAATGAGGTGGTACGGGCAGCATTGGCGTAGCTGGCAGTCCTTTTCTGGACAAGTCCTTTTCAGGGCTTCATAATGCTAGCAGATATTTAGTGTTACTCCTTTTCAGGACTTAGTATCTATCAAAGCTGGTCGGGCTAGCAGTTCTTTTCAGAGCTACTTTATGCTAGCTGATAGATGCTAATACTCTTTCTCAGGGCTTAGATTTTATCAGCACAGCGATTCAGTTAACAGAGTTCACTTATATTTGAATG